>OY804579.1:130351356-130552274 GCA_963680875.1 Bathymodiolus brooksi | reverse complement strand
CTGTAAATGGAAGGACACACTATACAATGGTCAAATGAGATGGAAGGACACACTATACAATGGTCAAAAGAGATGGAAGGACACACTATACAATGGTCAAAAGAGATGGAAGGACACACTATACAATGGTCAAAAGAGATGGAAGGACACACTATACAATGGTCAAAAGAGATGGAAGGACACACTATACAATGGTCAAAAGAGATGGAAGGACACACTATACAATGGTCAAAAGAGATGGAAGGACACACTATACAATGGTCAAAAGAGATGGAAGGACACACTATACAATGGTCAAAAGAGATGGAAGGACACACTATACAATGGTCAAAAGAGATGGAAGGACACACTATACAATGGTCAAAAGAGATGGAAGGACACACTATACAATGGTCAAAAGAGATGGAAGGACACACTATACAATGGTCAAAAGAGATGGAAGGACACACTATACAATGGTCAAAAGAGATGGAAGGACACACTATACAATGGTCAAAAGAGATGGAAGGACACACTATACAATGGTCAAAAGAGATGGAAGGACACACTATACAATGGTCAAAAGAGATGGAAGGACACACTATACAATGGTCAAAAGAGATGGAAGGACACACTATACAATGGTCAAAAGAGATGGAAGGACACACTATACAATGGTCAAAAGAGATGGAAGGACACACTATACAATGGTCAAAAGAGATGGAAGGACACACTATACAATGGTCAAAAGAGATGGAAGGACACACTATACAATGGTCAAAAGAGATGGAAGGACACACTATACAATGGTCAAAAGAGATGGAAGGACACACTATACAATGGTCAAAAGAGATGGAAGGACACACTATACAATGGTCAAAAGAGATGGAAGGACACACTATACAATGGTCAAAAGAGATGGAAGGACACACTATACAATGGTCAAAAGAGATGGAAGGACACACTATACAATGGTCAAAAGAGATGGAAGGACACACTATACAATGGTCAAAAGAGATGGAAGGACACACTATACAATGGTCAAAAGAGATGGAAGGACACACTATACAATGGTCAAAAGAGATGGAAGGACACACTATACAATGGTCAAAAGAGATGGAAGGACACACTATACAATGGTCAAAAGAGATGGAAGGACACACTATACAATGGTCAAAAGAGATGGAAGGACACACTATACAATGGTCAAAAGAGATGGAAGGACACACTATACAATGGTCAAAAGAGATGGAAGGACACACTATACAATGGTCAAAAGAGATGGAAGGACACACTATACAATGGTCAAAAGAGATGGAAGGACACACTATACAATGGTCAAAAGAGATGGAAGGACACACTATACAATGGTCAAAAGAGATGGAAGGACACACTATACAATGGTCAAAAGAGATGGAAGGACACACTATACAATGGTCAAAAGAGATGGAAGGACACACTATACAATGGTCAAAAGAGATGGAAGGACACACTATACAATGGTCAAAAGAGATGGAAGGACACACTATACAATGGTCAAAAGAGATGGAAGGACACACTATACAATGGTCAAAAGAGATGGAAGGACACACTATACAATGGTCAAAAGAGATGGAAGGACACACTATACAATGGTCAAAAGAGATGGAAGGACACACTATACAATGGTCAAAAGAGATGGAAGGACACACTATACAATGGTCAAAAGAGATGGAAGGACACACTATACAATGGTCAAAAGAGATGGAAGGACACACTATACAATGGTCAAAAGAGATGGAAGGACACACTATACAATGGTCAAAAGAGATGGAAGGACACACTATACAATGGTCAAAAGAGATGGAAGGACACACTATACAATGGTCAAAAGAGATGGAAGGACACACTATACAATGGTCAAAAGAGATGGAAGGACACACTATACAATGGTCAAAAGAGATGGAAGGACACACTATACAATGGTCAAAAGAGATGGAAGGACACACTATACAATGGTCAAAAGAGATGGAAGGACACACTATACAATGGTCAAAAGAGATGGAAGGACACACTATACAATGGTCAAAAGAGATGGAAGGACACACTATACAATGGTCAAAAGAGATGGAAGGACACACTATACAATGGTCAAAAGAGATGGAAGGACACACTATACAATGGTCAAAAGAGATGGAAGGACACACTATACAATGGTCAAAAGAGATGGAAGGACACACTATACAATGGTCAAAAGAGATGGAAGGACACACTATACAATGGTCAAAAGAGATGGAAGGACACACTATACAATGGTCAAAAGAGATGGAAGGACACACTATACAATGGTCAAAAGAGATGGAAGGACACACTATACAATGGTCAAAAGAGATGGAAGGACACACTATACAATGGTCAAAAGAGATGGAAGGACACACTATACAATGGTCAAAAGAGATGGAAGGACACACTATACAATGGTCAAAAGAGATGGAAGGACACACTATACAATGGTCAAAAGAGATGGAAGGACACACTATACAATGGTCAAAAGAGATGGAAGGACACACTATACAATGGTCAAAAGAGATGGAAGGACACACTATACAATGGTCAAAAGAGATGGAAGGACACACTATACAATGGTCAAAAGAGATGGAAGGACACACTATACAATGGTCAAAAGAGATGGAAGGACACACTATACAATGGTCAAAAGAGATGGAAGGACACACTATACAATGGTCAAAAGAGATGGAAGGACACACTATACAATGGTCAAAAGAGATGGAAGGACACACTATACAATGGTCAAAAGAGATGGAAGGACACACTATACAATGGTCAAAAGAGATGGAAGGACACACTATACAATGGTCAAAAGAGATGGAAGGACACACTATACAATGGTCAAAAGAGATGGAAGGACACACTATACAATGGTCAAAAGAGATGGAAGGACACACTATACAATGGTCAAAAGAGATGGAAGGACACACTATACAATGGTCAAAAGAGATGGAAGGACACACTATACAATGGTCAAAAGAGATGGAAGGACACACTATACAATGGTCAAAAGAGATGGAAGGACACACTATACAATGGTCAAAAGAGATGGAAGGACACACTATACAATGGTCAAAAGAGATGGAAGGACACACTATACAATGGTCAAAAGAGATGGAAGGACACACTATACAATGGTCAAAAGAGATGGAAGGACACACTATACAATGGTCAAAAGAGATGGAAGGACACACTATACAATGGTCAAAAGAGATGGAAGGACACACTATACAATGGTCAAAAGAGATGGAAGGACACACTATACAATGGTCAAAAGAGATGGAAGGACACACTATACAATGGTCAAAAGAGATGGAAGGACACACTATACAATGGTCAAAAGAGATGGAAGGACACACTATACAATGGTCAAAAGAGATGGAAGGACACACTATACAATGGTCAAAAGAGATGGAAGGACACACTATACAATGGTCAAAAGAGATGGAAGGACACACTATACAATGGTCAAAAGAGATGGAAGGACACACTATACAATGGTCAAAAGAGATGGAAGGACACACTATACAATGGTCAAAAGAGATGGAAGGACACACTATACAATGGTCAAAAGAGATGGAAGGACACACTATACAATGGTCAAAAGAGATGGAAGGACACACTATACAATGGTCAAAAGAGATGGAAGGACACACTATACAATGGTCAAAAGAGATGGAAGGACACACTATACAATGGTCAAAAGAGATGGAAGGACACACTATACAATGGTCAAAAGAGATGGAAGGACACACTATACAATGGTCAAAAGAGATGGAAGGACACACTATACAATGGTCAAAAGAGATGGAAGGACACACTATACAATGGTCAAAAGAGATGGAAGGACACACTATACAATGGTCAAAAGAGATGGAAGGACACACTATACAATGGTCAAAAGAGATGGAAGGACACACTATACAATGGTCAAAAGAGATGGAAGGACACACTATACAATGGTCAAAAGAGATGGAAGGACACACTATACAATGGTCAAAAGAGATGGAAGGACACACTATACAATGGTCAAAAGAGATGGAAGGACACACTATACAATGGTCAAAAGAGATGGAAGGACACACTATACAATGGTCAAAAGAGATGGAAGGACACACTATACAATGGTCAAAAGAGATGGAAGGACACACTATACAATGGTCAAAAGAGATGGAAGGACACACTATACAATGGTCAAAAGAGATGGAAGGACACACTATACAATGGTCAAAAGAGATGGAAGGACACACTATACAATGGTCAAAAGAGATGGAAGGACACACTATACAATGGTCAAAAGAGATGGAAGGACACACTATACAATGGTCAAAAGAGATGGAAGGACACACTATACAATGGTCAAAAGAGATGGAAGGACACACTATACAATGGTCAAAAGAGATGGAAGGACACACTATACAATGGTCAAAAGAGATGGAAGGACACACTATACAATGGTCAAAAGAGATGGAAGGACACACTATACAATGGTCAAAAGAGATGGAAGGACACACTATACAATGGTCAAAAGAGATGGAAGGACACACTATACAATGGTCAAAAGAGATGGAAGGACACACTATACAATGGTCAAAAGAGATGGAAGGACACACTATACAATGGTCAAAAGAGATGGAAGGACACACTATACAATGGTCAAAAGAGATGGAAGGACACACTATACAATGGTCAAAAGAGATGGAAGGACACACTATACAATGGTCAAAAGAGATGGAAGGACACACTATACAATGGTCAAAAGAGATGGAAGGACACACTATACAATGGTCAAAAGAGATGGAAGGACACACTATACAATGGTCAAAAGAGATGGAAGGACACACTATACCATGGTCAAAAGAGATGGAAGGACACACTATACAATGGTCAAAAGAGATGGAAGGACACACTATACAATGGTCAAAAGAGATGGAAGGACACACTATACAATGGTCAAAAGAGATGGAAGGACACACTATACAATGGTCAAAAGAGATGGAAGGACACACTATACAATGGTCAAAAGAGATGGAAGGACACACTATACAATGGTCAAAAGAGATGGAAGGACACACTATACCATGGTCAAAAGAGATGGAAGGACAAACAATAACCTGAAAACACTACACAGAAAATAAAAGATTCCCACAAAAAATGGAGGTGAACTCAAGATGCTTCAGAAGTGTAGGCAGTTCCTGCGTTACTAAAGGTACACATCGTAAAATTTGTTATAAACTCTTCATTACACAATTTGCAAATAGCTGTAAAATATAAGGGAATCAAATCTAATGAAAACATACCCGAAATAAATTGTGTATTCTGTGAATAATTGCCACATCAATGTCTTTTACCTTATTATGGTAACCAATTTTCTGAAAAATAAATATAACAAAAATTGAAGAACATTTTTATTCTTAATCCTAACTGCAGTAATTTTTCAGCTGTTTAGTATTAATAGCAATCACCAGGCATAAATATGTTTAGTATTGATAGTAATCACCAGGCATAAAGATGTTTAGTATTAATAGTAATCACCAGGCATAAAGATGTTTAGTATTAATAGTAATCACCAGACATAAAGATGTTTAGTATTAATAGTAATCACCAGACATAAAGATGATTAGTATTAATAGTAATCACCAGACATAAAGATGATTAGTATTAATAGTAATCACCAGACATAAAGATGTTTAGTATTAATAGTAATCACCAGACATAAAGATGTTTAGTATTAATAGTAAACACCAGACATAAAGATGTTTAGTATTAATAGTAATCACCAGACATAAAGATGATTAGTATTAATAGTAATCACCAGACATAAAGATGTTTAGTATTAATAGTAATCACCAGACATAAAGATGTTTAGTATTAATAGTAAACACCAGGCATAAAGATGTTTAGTATTAATAGTAATCACCAAGCATAAAGATGTTTAGTATTAATAGTAATCACCAGACATAAAGATGCTTAGTATTAATAGTAATCACCAGACATAAAGATGTTTAGTATTAATAGTAATCACCAGGCATAAAGATGTTTAGTATTAATAGTAATCACCAGACATAAAGATGTTTAGTATTAATAGTAATCACCAGACATAAAGAAGTTTAGTATTAATAGTAATCACCAGACATAAAGATGTTTAGTATTAATAGTAATCACCAGACATAAAGATGATTAGTATTAATAGTAATCACCAGACATAAAGATGTTTAGTATTAATAGTAATCACCAGGCATAAAGATGTTTAGTATTAATAGTAATCACCAGACATAAAGATGATTAGTATTAATAGTAATCACCAGACATAAAGATGTTTAGTATTAATAGTAATCACCAGATATAAAGATGATTAGTATTAATAGTAATCACCAGACATAAAGATGTTTAGTATTAATAGTAATCACCAGACATAAAGATGATTACTATTAATAGTAATCACCAGACATAAAGATGTTTAGTATTAATAGTAATCACCAAGCATAAAGATGTTTAGTATTAATAGTAATCACCAGGTATAAAGATGTTTAGTATTAATAGTAATCACCAGGCATAAAGATGTTTAGTATTAATAGTAATCACCAGACATAAAGATGATTAGTATTAATAGTAATCACCAGACATAAAGATGATTAGTATTAATAGTAATCACCAGGCATAAAGATGTTTAGTATTAATAGTAATCACCAGGCATAAAGATGTTTAGTATTAATAGTAATCACCAGACATAAAGATGATTAGTATTAATAGTAATCACCAGACATAAAGATGTTTAGTATTAATAGTAATCACCAGGCATAAAGATGTTTAGTATTAATAGTAATCACCAGGCATAAAGATGTTTAGTATTAATAGTAATCACCAGGCATAAAGATGTTTAGTATTAATAGTAATCACCAGGCATAAAGATGATTAGTATTAATAGTAATCACCAGACATAAAGATGATTAGTATTAATAGTAATCACCAGACATAAAGATGTTTAGTATTAATAGTAATCACCAGGCATAAAGATGTTTAGTATTAATAGTAATCACTAGGCCTAAAGATGATTACTATTAATAGTAATCACCAGACATAAAGATGATTAGTATTAATAGTAATCACCAGACATAAAGATGTTTAGTATTAATAGTAATCACCAGACATAAAGATGTTTAGTATTAATAGTAATCACCAGACATAAAGATGTTTAGTATTAATAGTAATCACCAGGCATAAAGATGTTTAGTATTAATAGTAATCACCAAGCATAAAGATGTTTAGTATTAATAGTAATCACCAGGCATAAAGATGTTTAGTATTAATAGTAATCACCAGGCATAAAGATGTTTAGTATTAATAGTAATCACCAGACATAAAGATGTTTAGTATTAATAGTAATCACCAAGCATAAAGATGTTTAGTATTAATAGTAATCACCAGGCATAAAGATGTTTAGTATTAATAGTAATCACCAAGCATAAAGATGTTTAGTATTAATAGTAATCACTAGGCCTAAAGATGATTACTATTAATAGTAATCACCAGACATAAAGATGATTACTATTAATAGTAATCACCAGACATAAAGATGTTTAGTATTAATAGTAATCACCAGACATAAAGATGTTTAGTATTAATAGTAATCACCAGACATAAAGATGTTTAGTATTAATAGTAATCACCAGACATAAAGATGCTTAGTATTAATAGTAATCACCAGGCATAAAGATGCTTAGTATTAATAGTAATCACCAGGCATAAAGATGTTTAGTATTAATAGTAATCACCAGGCATAAAGATGTTTAGTATTAATAGTAATCACCAAGCATAAAGATGTTTAGTATTAATAGTAATCACCAGGCATAAAGATGTTTAGTATTAATAGTAATCACCAAGCATAAAGATGTTTAGTATTAATAGTAATCACCAGACATAAAGATGTTTAGTATTAATAGTAATCACCAGACATAAAGATGCTTAGTATTAATAGTAATCACCAGGCATAAAGATGCTTAGTATTAATAGTAATCACCAGGCCTAAAGATGTTTAGTATTAATAGTAATCACCAAGCATAAAGAGGTTTAGTATTAATAGTAATCACCAGGCATAAAGATGATTAGTATTAATAGTAATCACCAGGCATAAAGATGATTAGTATTAATAGTAATCACCAGACCTAAAGATGTTTAGTATTAATAGTAATCACCAGGCATAAAGATGATTAGTATTAATAGTAATCACCAGACATAAAGATGATTAGTATTAATAGTAATCACTAGGCCTAAAGATGATTACTATTAATAGTAATCACCAGACATAAAGATGATTAGTATTAATAGTAATCACCAGACATAAAGATGTTTAGTATTAATAGTAATCACCAGGCATAAAGATGTTTAGTATTAATAGTAATCACCAGACATAAAGATGTTTAGTATTAATAGTAATCACCAGACATAAAGATGTTTAGTATTAATAGCAATCACCAGACATAAAGATGTTTAGTATTAATAGTAATCACCAGACATAAAGATGTTTAGTATTAATAGTAATCACCAGACATAAAGATGTTTAGTATTAATAGTAATCACCAGACATAAAGATGTTTAGTATTAATAGTAATCACCAGGCATAAAGATGTTTAGTATTAATAGTAATCACCAAGCATAAAGATGTTTAGTATTAATAGTAATCACTAGGCCTAAAGATGATTACTATTAATAGTAATCACCAGACATAAAGATGATTAGTATTAATAGTAATCACCAGACATAAAGATGTTTAGTATTAATAGTAATCACCAGACATAAAGATGTTTAGTATTAATAGTAATCACCAGGCATAAAGATGTTTAGTATTAATAGTAATCACCAAGCATAAAGATGTTTAGTATTAATAGTAATCACCAAGCATAAAGATGTTTAGTATTAATAGTAATCACCAGGCCTAAAGATGATTACTATTAATAGTAATCACCAGACATAAAGATGTTTAGTATTAATAGTAATCACCAGACATAAAGATGTTTAGTATTAATAGTAATCACCAGGCATAAAGATGTTTAGTATTAATAGTAATCACCAAGCATAAAGATGTTTAGTATTAATAGTAATCACCAAGCATAAAGATGTTTAGTATTAATAGTAATCACCAGGCCTAAAGATGATTACTATTAATAGTAATCACCAGACATAAAGATGATTAGTATTAATAGTAATCACCAGACATAAAGATGATTAGTATTAATAGTAATAGTAATCACCAGACATAAAGATGATTAGTATTAATAGTAATCACCAGGCATAAAGATGTTTAGTATTAATAGTAATCACCAAGCATAAAGATGTTTAGTATTAATAGTAATCACCAGGCATAAAGATGCTTAGTATTAATAGTAATCACCAGGCATAAAGATGTTTAGTATTAATAGTAATCACCAGACATAAAGATGTTTAGTATTAATAGTAATCACCAGGCATAAAGATGTTTAGTATTAATAGTAATCACCAAGCATAAAGATGTTTAGTATTAATAGTAATCACTAGGCCTAAAGATGATTACTATTAATAGTAATCACCAGACATAAAGATGATTAGTATTAATAGTAATCACCAGACATAAAGATGTTTAGTATTAATAGTAATCACCAGACATAAAGATGTTTAGTATTAATAGTAATCACCAGACATAAAGATGATTAGTATTAATAGTAATCACCAGACATAAAGATGTTTAGTATTAATAGTAATCACCAGACATAAAGATGTTTAGTATTAATAGTAATCACCAGGCATAAAGATGTTTAGTATTAATAGTAATCACCAAGCATAAAGATGTTTAGTATTAATAGTAATCACTAGGCCTAAAGATGATTACTATTAATAGTAATCACCAGACATAAAGATGATTAGTATTAATAGTAATCACCAGACATAAAGATGTTTAGTATTAATAGTAATCACCAGACATAAAGATGTTTAGTATTAATAGTAAACACCAGGCATAAAGATGTTTAGTATTAATAGTAATCACCAAGCATAAAGATGTTTAGTATTAATAGTAATCACCAAGCATAAAGATGTTTAGTATTAATAGTAATCACCAGGCATAAAGATGTTTAGTATTAATAGTAATCACCAGGCCTAAAGATGATTACTATTAATAGTAATCACCAGGCCTAAAGATGATTACTATTAATAGTAATCACCAGACATAAAGATGATTAGTATTAATAGTAATCACCAGACATAAAGATGTTTAGTATTAATAGTAATCACCAGGCATAAAGATGTTTAGTATTATTAGTAATCACCAGGCATAAAGATGTTTAGTATTAATAGTAATCACCAGGCATAAAGATGTTTAGTATTAATAGTAATCACCAGACATAAAGAAGTTTAGTATTAATAGTAATCACCAGGCATAAAGATGATTAGTATTAATAGTAATCACCAGACATAAAGATGATTAGTATTAATAGTAATCACCAGACATAAAGATGTTTAGTATTAATAGTAATCACCAAGCATAAAGATGCTTAGTATTAATAGTAATCACCAGGCATAAAGATGTTTAGTATTAATAGTAATCACCAGGCATAAAGATGATTAGTATTAATAGTAATCACCAGACATAAAGATGATTAGTATTAATAGTAATCACCAGACATAAAGATGATTAGTATTAATAGTAATCACCAGACATAAAGATGTTTAGTATTAACAGTAATCACCAGACATAAAGATGTTTAGTATTAATAGTAATCACCAGACATAAAGATGTTTAGTATTAATAGTAATCACCAGGCATAAAGATGTTTAGTATTAATAGTAATCACCAAGCATAAAGATGTTTAGTATTAATAGTAATCACCAAGCATAAAGATGTTTAGTATTAATAGTAATCACCAGGCCTAAAGATGATTACTATTAATAGTAATCACCAGACATAAAGATGATTAGTATTAATAGTAATCACCAGACATAAAGATGTTTAGTATTAATAGTAATCACCAGGCATAAAGATATTTAGTATTAATAGTAATAACCAGGCATAAAGATGTTTAGTATTAATAGTAATCACCAGACATAAAGATGTTTAGTATTAATAGTAATCGCCAGGCATAAAGATGTTTAGTATTAATAGTAATCACCAGGCATAAAGATGTTTAGTATTAATAGTAATCACCAGGCATAAGATATTTAGTATTAATAGTAATCACCAGACATAAAGAAGTTTAGTTTTAATAGTAATCACCAAGCATAAAGATGCTTAGTATTAATAGTAATCACCAGGCATAAAGATGTTTAGTATTAATAGTAATCACCAGGCATAAAGATGTTTAGTATTAATAGTAATCACCAGGCATAAAGATGTTTAGTATTAATAGTAATCACCAGACATAAAGATGTTTAGTATTAATAGTAATCACCAGACATAAAGATGTTTAGTATTAATAGTAATCACCAGACATAAAGATGTTTAGTATTAATAGTAATCACCAGACATAAAGATGTTTAGTATTAATAGTAATCACCAGGCATAAAGATGTTTAGTATTAATAGTAATCACCAAGCATAAAGATGTTTAGTATTAATAGTAATCACCAAGCATAAAGATGTTTAGTATTAATAGTAATCACCAGGCCTAAAGATGATTACTATTAATAGTAATCACCAGACATAAAGATGATTAGTATTAATAGTAATCACCAGACATAAAGATGTTTAGTATTAATAGTAATCACCAGGCATAAAGATATTTAGTATTAATAGTAATCACCAGACATAAAGATGTTTAGTATTAATAGTAATCACCAGACATAAAGATGTTTAGTATTAATAGTAATCGCCAGGCATAAAGATGTTTAGTATTAATAGTAATCACCAGGCATAAAGATGTTTAGTATTAATAGTAATCACCAGGCATAAGATATTTAGTATTAATAGTAATCACCAGACATAAAGAAGTTTAGTATTAATAGTAATCACCAAGCATAAAGATGCTTAGTATTAATAGTAATCACCAGGCATAAAGATGTTTAGTATTAATAGTAATCACCAGGCATAAAGATGTTTAGTATTAATAGTAATCACCAGGCATAAAGATGTTTAGTATTAATAGTAATCACCAGACATAAAGATGTTTAGTATTAATAGTAATCACCAGGCATAAAGATGTTTAGTATTAATAGTAATCACCAGACATACAGATGTTTAGTATTAATAGTAATCACCAGACATAAAGATGTTTAGTATTAATAGTAATCACCAGACATAAAGATGTTTAGTATTAATAGTAATCACCAAGCATAAAGATGCTTAGTATTAATAGTAATCACCAGGCATAAAGATGTTTAGTATTAATAGTAATCACCAGGCATAAAGATGTTTAGTATTAATAGTAATCACCAGGCATAAAGATGTTTAGTATTAATAGTAATCACCAGACATAAAGATGTTTAGTATTAATAGTAATCACCAGGCATAAAGATGTTTAGTATTAATAGTAATCACCAGACATAAAGATGTTTAGTATTAATAGTAATCACCAGACATAAAGATGTTTAGTATTAATAGTAATCACCAGACATAAAGATGTTTAGTATTAATAGTAATCACCAGACATAAAGATGTTTAGTATTAATAGTAATCACCAGGCATAAAGATGTTTAGTATTAATAATAATCACCAGGCATAAAGATGTTTAGTATTAATAGTAATCACCAGACATAAAGATGTTTAGTATTAATAGTAATCACCAGACATAAAGATGTTTAGTATTAATAGTAATCATCAGACATAAAGATGTTTAGTATTAATAGTAATCACCAGGCATAAAGATGTTTAGTATTAATAGTAATCACCAGGCATAACTATGCTTAGTATTAATAGTTATCACCAGGCATAAAGATGCTTAGTATTAATAGTAATCACCAGGCATAAAGATGTTTAGTATTAATAGTAATCCCCAGGCATAAAGATGTTTAGTATTAATAGTAATCCCCAGACATAAAGATGTTTAGTATTAATAGTAATCACCAGGCATAAAGATGTTTAGTATTAATAGTAATCACCAGGCATAAAGATGTTTAGTATTAATAGTAATCACCAGGCATAAAGATGTTTAGTATTAATAGTAATCACCAGGCATAAAGATGTTTAGTATTAATAGTAATCACCAGACATAAAGATGTTTAGTATTAATAGTAATCACCAGGCATAAAGATGTTTAGTATTAATAGTAATCACCAGGCATAAAGATGTTTAGTATTAATAGTAATCACCAGACATAAAGATGATTAGTATTAATAGTAATCACCAGACATAAAGATGTTTAGTATTAATAGTAATCACCAGACATAAAGATGTTTAGTATTAATAGTAATCACCAGACATAAAGATGTTTAGTATTAATAGTAATCACCAGGCATAAAGATGTTTAGTATTAATAGTAATCACCAGACATAAAGATGTTTAGTATTAATAGTAATCACCAGGCATAAAGATGATTACTATTAATAGTAATCACCAGGCATAAAGATGATTACTATTAATAGTAATCACCAGGCATAAAGATGTTTAGTATTAATAGTAATCACCAGGCATAAAGATGTTTAGTATTAATAGTAATCACCAGGCATAAAGATGTTTAGTATTAATAGTAATCACCAGACATAAAGATGTTTAGTATTAATAGAAATCACCAGACATAAAGATGTTTAGTATTAATAGTAATCACCAGACATAAAGATGTTTAGTATTAATAGTAATCACCAGACATAAAGATGTTTAGTATTAATAGTAATCACCAGGCATAAAGATGATTACTATTAATAGTAATCACCAGGCATAAAGATGTTTAGTATTAATAGTAATCACCAGACATAAAGATGTTTAGTATTAATAGTAATCACCAGGCATAAAGATGTTTAGTATTAATAGTAATCACCAGGCATAAAGATGTTTAGTATTAATAGTAATCACCAGACATAAAGATGATTAGTATTAATAGTAATCACCAGACATAAAGATGTTTAGTATTAATAGTAATCACCAGACATAAAGATGTTTAGTATTAATAGTAATCACCAGACATAAAGATGTTTAGTATTAATAGTAATCACCAGGCATAAAGATGTTTAGTATTAATAGTAATCACCAGACATAAAGATGTTTAGTATTAATAGTAATCACCAGGCATAAAGATGATTACTATTAATAGTAATCACCAGGCATAAAGATGATTACTATTAATAGTAATCACCAGGCATAAAGATGTTTAGTATTAATAGTAATCACCAGGCATAAAGATGTTTAGTATTAATAGTAATCACCAGGCATAAAGATGTTTAGTATTAATAGTAATCACCAGACATAAAGATGTTTAGTATTAATAGAAATCACCAGACATAAAGATGTTTAGTATTAATAGTAATCACCAGACATAAAGATGTTTAGTATTAATAGTAATCACCAGACATAAAGATGTTTAGTATTAATAGTAATCACCAGGCATAAAGATGATTACTATTAATAGTAATCACCAGGCATAAAGATGATTACTATTAATAGTAATCACCAGGCATAAAGATGAAATGAAGATAAACCACTGAGCAAAGACTTTCTCATAAACATGTAGAGCAAAATGAAATGAGAAAATGGTACAGTTTGTCCTGCCATAATGACATTTACAGTAGTAATAAAGGGATACATATAGACCTCTATATATACTCTACATATAAAGCTTTCCCCTCATCCATGTAGAGAGAACAGTCAAATAAAATTTGGAAGTTTTTCTA
The DNA here is from genome assembly GCA_963680875.1 of Bathymodiolus brooksi. Lineage (NCBI taxonomy): Eukaryota > Metazoa > Mollusca > Bivalvia > Mytilida > Modiolidae > Bathymodiolus > Bathymodiolus brooksi. The sequence goes on along the minus strand of OY804579.1, from coordinate 130,537,458 downwards.
CCTGTTGGAAAGCTCGATTTTCTACCTATTCGGAAGCTCGATTTTCTACGTGTTCGGAAGTTCAATTTTCTACCTGTTTGGAGGTTCAATTTTCTACCTGTTGGAAAGTTCGATTTTCTACCTATTCGGAAGCTCAATTTTCTACCTGTTCGGAAATTCAATTTTCTACCTGTTCGGAAGCTCAATTTTCTACCTGTTCGGAAGCTCAATTTTCTACCTGTTCGGAAGCTCAATTTTCTATCTGTTCGGAAGCTCAATTTTCTATCTGTTCGGAAGCTCAATTTTCTATCTGTTCGGAAGCAGGACTCTACAATTCATACCAGCTCCCACTAGCCCCTGGCTAGTAAGGAAACATTTTTTACTCGCCAACAAAAGTATGTTACTTGCCAGATTAATAAAGATACAAATTTGTACTATATAACTTCAATATGTATTTATTTGTACATAATTATTAATCCCCTGAATGAGACAGAACATGCTTAGTTGAGGAATGGGTTTTGCTGAAATCATATTGAAACATTTTTCATGTTTCAGACTTTTATTAAGAAAAACAAGACTTTCACATTGAAACTTTTTTTATAGTAAAAAATTCGGTTTTGCCAGCAATATCTGGTCCTGCCTTTCTGCAAACATCACACTACATAATTAACGTTGTTACTGGAATCATAAATGAGCCACGAAAACTTTGACTTCCACACAATGCAGAATTTGCGCTTTCCACCTTTAGAACCCGAAACTTCATCACTTTTTTGGCTTGATACTTCCGTGGATATTGCATTAACAGGCCAGCTTCAACCGGTTTATTTTTAGTGAAATATTTTGTATGAAGGTTTTCGATTTTTGATTATCGTGGTCACTTACAAGCGTTAAAAGTACATGATTTAAAATTTTATGTCTGAGTCAATTGTGCAGTTTAAAAGACCGGAAAATCAAAGTCGTATTTTAAAATGAAAAATATGATCGGTGATGGAATGAAAATGTTTCGAAAATATCTATTTGCCATCTGGCGATCAATACAAAATTTTTACTCGCATTTAACAAAAGTAAGCGAGTGTTTTAGTCGCATTGTAGAGCCCTGGGAAGCTTGTTTTCTACCTGTTCGGAAGCTCATACAAATAAGTTATATATTTTCTAATAATTGCCAGTACATATATTGCAGAGCCAGAAATTAAAACCAATCAAATGAGATAATGGTTCACTGTATTTGTATAAACATAAATTGGAATATCCTTTGCAACATTTACAACGAGAGACAAAAATAAGTGTAAATTAAGTGAAGTCTTGTCTTGCATGAGGGACCAATTTGCAACACTTCTTCTATTGGCAGAGTTTGAAGGCTTATCATTGATGGGAGGCAATTTTACACTGGATGAGATAATACTCAATGTTTCTGCCCATATAAACTGGGTGGTTGTTGGCAAGGAGAAACTGTGATAGGGGGATGGCTGTGTCAAGATGTAATTTTACCAAGCTATTACTTTACAATACCACAATGCAATTTTACAATACCTTTCTCCTTTTCTTCACAAGTGTCAACACATTTACTTCATACTGAAATAGTAATTCATAACTTGATTAAATCTACAAATATGGTAATAATTTATGAAAGCTTGGATGGATATCAGACCTATCAGATATGACTTTAAAAGACCACCCAAGAACTACATTTGTATCTCAGCCAATTTTAGATTAAACTGGCTCAGAGGTTTCATGGGAGAAGATTATGAAATAATTTTTTGTCAAAATCAGACAAATTTGCATATTTTAAGCAAACATCGGCAAAACTGATTGTCTTTATTACATTGTTTTCGTGTCTTTAAAGATGTAGATCATGTCTGTTATTGTCTTCATTATCATTCAGGTTTATTTTTAATCTCTTTTATCCATTGAAGATTCAAAATTAAATAATCTTACATGAATTTAAATGTGAGTACTAATGTTTTGTTAGTTATTGAATTTAAAGCAGTTCTTTACAGTAATATTAATTCTGAATAAAGTGAATTACTGTTTATTTCATATTGAATCAATAAATTTATTTGAAATGCATATTTAGTACTATTTTTTGCTTGTCGCTAATCAAATCCTGATGTGGCCAATAGAAAACAAACTTATTGTCACTTTGGTGACTGCACAAATTTTATGTATCGCTAACGTAGCTGCATTCTGACTCTATCCTTCTAATACAACAAATGGTCTGTTTATGTTTATATTTACCTGCACATATCTCATAAAGTCTTCTTTACATTTTGTTCTTCGTCTAAGTTTATATTCCAAATTTGTTCTCTTTTTTAATATTTTTCTTAAAAAAAAAACATTGATAAGATATTTGAAAAAGGAAAATATAAACCAATATTTTACATTAATAGTACATACACAAAAAGAAAATACAAATGTAGATCTCATGTCTGTATAGCCCCACATGTCTGTATAGCCCCACATCTGTAAGTGAACAACTGTAGCCTTTAGAGCTTTATAGTACTATCACTCATCTGCAGTATAGGGGATATATTAGTTTATTAGTAATTATTCTTGTTATTTCAAAATTTTTACATCGTTGAAAAGAAAAATGATATATATCTTTCTTTTGATACCAAATTTATATAGAGAAACATTTTTTTTTCACAATGTACATGTAGTCACCCTCGATATCATTAGGTGCACAGACGTATAATACAGCTCTGTATAAGTGTTGCTAATACTTTATTTGAAGTGACATGAAGTACAGCTATAACAGTGTTGCTATATACCTTTTAATTTTTACCAGATTTCGAATGACATTTCTGACAGGTTATATCTGTAATTACATCAAAATCTTGTAGAAATTGTATTTGGAATTAAACAATGATAAATGGGTTAAAGAAATATGGCATCAAAGTTCTAGGCAATGTGAGTTGTCATTACAAGATAATTGTAAGTCATTAAGGCCCAAAAAAAAATACATGTGTTTCCGCTAACCCTACCGACCCTAATTTTTTGTGCCTACCCTAAAGTTTTTTTGAACATTTTTGAATAAGCACTATTAAAGTCAGAATGTGTCCGTTGTAGAACCTAGCTAAAAATATATTAAAAAATAAAATCTTTTTCCTACCTACTGACCCTAATATTTTAGAGTATGTTAGCAGAAACACAGGTATTTTTTTTTGGGCCTAAGTGAGATTGATAATCTAGGAGCGTTTTCTTGGTCAAAGGGGTTGCTAGGGAAAAGTTAGTTTTCCTCAAAAACTTCCAATAAGTTTTTCTAGTGCAGTTATTTCGGGCGGGTGACTTTGTTTGTATAAAATGAGTTATCTTCGACAGAAAATATTTTATGGAGAATGAACTACGGTATTGTAATGGATCGTGGTGGGATGGGGGCCGAGGAGTCCCGAAGAGCACCCATGATGCACCACAAACAGAACGATGCACACCATTGAATTGAACAGACGTAATATTTACACTGAGTAAGAAGAAGAATATTGAAGCCTTGCCAGTAGCAGATAGTTACTAGTAAGTAGTGCTAATTTGCTATATTGGCGCTGCGACTTCGTAGAGAATCTAGTTAGCGGGTCATTTTAAGGAAAATTGACCATTAAAGCAGTTTCTACAAAAAACTGCATCTCCGCCATCTTTGAACTTGACTGGTCAGCAGGTCTTGGCATTTTCAGGGGAAATTGTCTTTTGTTGACGCTTGGGGGCTCCAAGGTCAGCATAAAAGGAAATTTCAAGGGGAAAGTGCGCAAGTAGGGTTGGCAGTCAGGATTAGGGAGGTTTTGTTAATTTATTATATTTTTTGCCCGTGGCAAGGGGAAGAATCCCATGCCCACCCATGGGTAAACCCCAATTCGCACACCGCCCATTTCTAAGAGCCATCTTGGAAGAAAGAAGCTATTCTGAGAAAAGTTCATTGAGAATTAGGGGAAAATTTTCCATTTTAATTAATTAGGGGGAGAAAAGTTCATAAAAAATACAAAAGCGGCCCAGTGTACAAATCTGGTCCATTATAAAAAAAATTGTTTTGTGCACACACACATACACACAAAAACAAAACGTGTTGTTATTTCTAATTAAGACGTGTCGCGTGTTTTAATAAATTAGTCCCATCGAGGAGCTGATGTCACTACCCGAGTGGGGGTGAAGGTTGCAGATAAAATATTGGAAATGAGGGAGGCCAAAGGGGACTTGGAGTTAGAAGACTTGAGTCATGTGCCCTACCTCAGATTAACCCCACAGCTAATCAGATGCTTAGATTTTGCCCCTTTTGAAGAGGGGGAGGGGCTAGGGGAGAGGAGAGGATCCCTAGATGAACGGCATAGGGAAAGGGTAAGAGGGGGTCGACTAGTGAGTAGAGGAGGGGGAAGGGACAGGACCGGAACTCCCACAAGGAATGGCGAAGGATTGGGGACAACTAGGCAAAGTCCCATCAAAAGGGGGAAATTCCTATCAGCTTAAGCAGGAAGGGGAGTGGTCGCAAAGGTCACAGTCACCCGAGAGGTTCGAGGACGAGTATAGCGAGCTGGAGTCAGCTTTCAAGGAGAGACTGACCCCAGGGGGATATAAAGGTGGATCAGCTCCGGGACAATCGAAGTCGCCATCAGTTCGGAGAATGCGTCATGACGATTTTGAGTTGGAATCGAGCCGCGAAGAAAAGGACCGGGCACATATGCACGATTCCCAGAATAGGGACACAGACATGAGTGCTGGATATGCATTCCCCAGGAGACAAGATCCCCTCCATAGTGGGGTCTCAGCCAGTCAGAGGGGGAATGAGGCACAGGATTATAGGGGAGACATGAACGGGCCAGGCATACGAGCCTTAGTCCTGACCTATAGGGAGCATTATTGGCAAGAAAGGGGGGGTTCATTAATCCCCTCCGAGGACCACCAGAGGGGGTTGGAGTAGGGACCATCATACCCCCCTGATTAGGGAGAGTAGGGGTAGATCGAGGCATACCCCAGAAAGGGAACATGAAACCCCTAGAGGCACCAACAGGAGAGAGGAGTGAGAGGGGGAGAGGGAAAGGGGACAAGCCCACACAAGAGGGGGGGCCCTAAGGGTCCAGGAGGAAGGAACCTGTATACTCCCATGATACTGGGTAGTGGGTGCAGGTCTAAGTACACCCCCAGAAGAGAAGCCAAAACCCCTAGAGGATATGGCAGAAGGGAGGGGGAGAGGGGCCCGAGGGGAAGGGGAAAGAGTGTCAATTTGCCGATGTCCCTAAAATTTGATGGCAAGTCAAACTGGAAAGCATTCTATGCAAAGATCTCCCGTTATGCAGAAGTGAGCGAGTGGACGGAGGGGGAATGCAGGGACCAGTTGTGCTGGTGCCTGGATGAGAAAGCTAGCGAATAATATGCCCTATTGGTGGAACGAACCCATGTCCCGTTCCGAAAGGAGACAGGGAAAAGTGAGTTTATGGAAGGAGAGAGGGGTGTTGTGGAAAAAGGGAGACAGTGTCAGTCAAAAGAGGCTTTCTCATGGGATAGTGTGGTCATTATAGAGAAGGGGGGACAGTGTCGGTCACTGAAGACTTTCTCAGGGGGAAGGAAATCGGCAGGGGCTGAGGTCCCTGTTGTTCGAAGGTCTGTGTCAGTCAATGTGACTGATGCTGGTACTCAGTCCATCACTGATGAAGTTGGAATGTCAGGATGCAGACCATCCAAGGGGTGCTCCGTGTTTGGAAGAGACAACTGCAAAGGGACAGGGTCTTACTGTTGGGACTCAGGGGGTGTCTCAGCAGTGAATGAGCATTATTAAATATTGAATTGGACGTCCTCCAGACAGGTCTTGCCAATGGGCGAACCTTGTACCGGAGGAGGTAGGGGAATATGTCAATTGGGGAGGGTCTGGAATAAAAAGGGGGGGTGGAACTCAGTTGGGAAGTCATAGGGGAAGGACAAACAAGGGGGAGGGGGGTTTTCTTGGATATTAAAGTTAAATGGTTGGTGCTTTGTGGGTGTAGGGGGTGCCGCATCGTCTGGTGTGTAGCATACAGAATTTACTAGTCTTATGCCTCCTAGAAAAGCTGTCCCAGTGATATCTGAAGCAATAGGTCTTGTGGAGGCGTCACCAGCCTCTCGTGAACCCTAAGTTGGTCTTTGGATTTATCATTATATCCCGGACCACTTGTTTTGGTGGATTTCCCAGTAGCTGCAGTCCAGGGTCCTTTTTAAGATAAAACGAGGAGGAGTGTAGTGGATCTTAGTGGGATGGGGGCCGAGGAGTCCCGAAGAGCACCCATGATGCACCACAAGCAGAACGATACACACCATTGAATTGAACAGACGTAATATTTACACTGAGTAAGAAGAAGATTATTGAAGCCTTGTCAGTAGCAGATAGCTACTAGTAGTAGTAAGTAGTGTTAATTCTGCTATACTATAATCTATATATAGTATTAATTTGTTAATTTTTTGGAATTAGTCCAATATTCAACTATTATGAAGTAGTTATTATTATTCTAAATAGTGCATTGTGTGTCATCAGACAGTTGTTTTCCTTGTCAAATAAACCATCATCTCAATCTCAACGACAGTACTCGGTAGTCGGTATCGTCTGCAAAACAGAATCTCAAATGATAGTATGTTTTATGCTCCACCTTGTTTCGACTGCTGTGAATAAACCAACTCTTTCCATTTGCTCCAACTCAGGGAGCATTTCCTCAACACTCTGCTGGACATATTCTGCCATTCTAAAAGGTTTTAACTATCAAAATAAAACTATCAACACACGTGTGGCAGACTTTTTCAAAACCGGAAATTTAACACTAAATGTAAGAAAAAAAATGTCAGATGGATAAGATCACGGATATTTCCGGGAACAATGTTGTTATCAGTACTCAAACATGCACTTTTTATTGTGGTCTTCAAGTTATATATTCTATACAAATACAAAAATACAAAATGTTTTATTTTTTAGTCGGGCATACACGCTCAAAACGATTTGAAAAAATTGTACATCAGAATAAAACAGAAAAGACAATATCTTGGAAGTCCTCATGAAAGGCATTTTGCCGATTCCGCCCGTAACAAGTTTTATCATTTTCCATGGGTTTTTTTTTATGGAGATGAACTAATATAATGATAAATACTGGTTTCCAAATCCCTTTATTTATTCTTTTACTTTACTTTTTACTTTATCCTGTATATGCCACCTATATCGGATGAACCACTGGCGTTGCTGTTAGTCGTCAGTGTGTAGCTCCTCCTTATCAGTCCACACAGTGAAATACCACACAAGTTGAATTGACTTCGAGTAAACACACAATCCTTATATTAAAACGATGTACTATTAAAAATTAAAGTCATTAAAAAGTGATGTAAAAAAGTGCTGTAAAAAAAGTGCTGTACATGACCAACCACTATAAGACCACAAGACTTCACAGTCCTGAATAAAATTATCTATATGCAGTTCTGTGTTCATATATACAATGTACATTAGTTCATCAGGATCACAGATAAGTCAATAAATTCGAATACGTCATCACTACAGCAAAAGTGAAGCTCGTTTCTGATGCAAGTTGAAACACAGACCAGCAGCTATCTTTTCAATTCTGTGTTGTTGGTTTAATGACAAAAAATGGAATCTTGAGCAGTCTATAATCAACTGAAGTAAGTTGCCACTATTATCAAGAAGTTCTTGCCGTAGATTTGGACGTATAAAGGAACGACCATTTAACTTGAAAAATATTCTAAAAAATTCTAAAAAAAATTCTAAAAAAATATTCTGATTCCCAGTGTTGCTGAAAAAAATATTCTGATTTTGGTGGAGGAAAAAAAAATAATCTGATTCAGAGTTTTTGTCATATAACCTAATGTTAAATTCTGAAAAAAAATTTCGGGCTTCGCGCGACAAAAAAAATTAATGTTCTAACTCTTATGTTGTCCGGAAAAAAAATTCTGAACGAAAAAAAAAAACATAACCCCCCCCCCCCCCCCTTCAAGTTAAATGGTCGGTCCCTAATGTCTATAAGGTAACATCTCAGTATGTTGATAAATGGTGTTCTGATTTCCTCTAATGCTTTGCACTTAACAAGAAAGTGAAGACGGTCTTCAGGTTCACTTTTACATAGTTGGCAAGTTGGACTAGCAGAATGTTTACTGAATTTTGATCGATCCTTTTGCAATGTGTAAGTTCTACATGCTAACTTCGCTTTGACACATGATCTGTTGACAGCATAGGGTTCAGCACCACCACTATACCATATATTGTGAGTTTTGCCAATCATTACATCATCTACATTCAGATATTCCAAAGTTGTTTTGCTATTAACTTCATCTTTAAGTTTTAAAGTCCAGTATAAATTTACAGAGTCTGTAACAAGTTTTTTTCCATTTTCTCTTGTTTGGAGGAGTTTCCATTAAATCATATGGCGACGGGAGATCATATATCTGAGTAATTTGGACAATTTTTATGAACCAGCTTTTTGAGTCATTTGACTTGATGGCCAATTGTCTGTAGGCAATATTCTGCTCAACTGAGTAAGTGTTGGCTATAACATTTCTGAATGTACATAGCATACGCTTATCGATCTGTCCTTCAATGGGTATCTGACCGAGCAATAAAAATGCCCCAGCATTCGCAGTCCTCTCAGGAAGATGCTGAATTTGCTTTATGAGTTTGTTGAAATATACATTGAGGTTTTTCACTTCAATGGCAGATAGTTGGATAACATCAAGCCCTTAAAGAAGTCTCGGGATGACATAACAGTTTATCAGATGAATCGAAGCTCTTGGATTAAGACCAATAAGACCGTGTAAACCAGCACCCATTAGTGCATATACTGTTCGTCTTAATATTTCAATTCTATCAGCGACTACTTCCTTTGTTCCAGTTTTTGACTTATTATCCCTTTTGATCCCAAGATGTGTTGCTGTATCGGCCCGCTCCAGATTTTGACCATTAATATTCCAAGTATGATTTTCCTTATTGCAGAACACATGATTTCTGAGTGATGATGATGTATCGTAGTTTATTCGCATGTATCATTTGAGTGTCCAGCATAGTCTGTAATTTAAACGGTTCAAATGAAACCAAAGTCACATCATCTGCGACAGTTGGAACGCCACAGAAGATTGAACCTATTCGAACACCAAGTTTCTCATTCTCATAGGTTGTTAAAAGAGAGTTAATAAATATCTTGTATGCAGCAGGGGACCAGACTCCACCCTGACGGACTCCTTGCCTTTCATGAAGAGTACGAGAATGCTGTCATTGCCACTTTATTTTTGTTTGCATATTGTTGAACCATTCTTTGAATAACAACCAATTGTTACCTGTTATGTTTGCTTTGAATATTTCCCGAAACAGGCCATCATGCCAAACTATATCAAATGCTTTTTGAGCATATCAGTCAGTGCAATAAAGATGGATTTATTGTTCTCGATAGCCTCAGTGAATAGTTCTGTCACTATCAGTGCTGCAATGGTAGGACTCTCTCCTCTTGTAAATCATTTTTGTAAGGCACTTTGTGTTTTACAGATATTTTGAGTATTTCTACATAGGTGTAGCTTTTCTATCAGTTTCCCGATCGGATTAGTAACTGTAATTTTCCTGTAAGAATTTGGGTTATCAGTTGGTTTCCCACCTTTTTTATAAATCGGGCAGGCAATCCCACTTTTCAATATTGGCGGAATATGTTTATTTTGAAATATAAAATTTACTAGCATTGTAAGTACAGTGATAAGTTTTTGTCCTCCATATTTACTCATGAATCATTAATTATTTAATATAATTTCTTGTTACTTGTGTTGTTTATATGTGATGAATTAATAAAATATGCTTACAATAACAAACATATCATTATCTTTAATTACCTGCTGGAAACAATTTTACTACTGAAACTTGATATATTTCATATATCCAGTAAATCTAATTAAAATTAGATCTCTGCACATCCACGTGGCGACTACAAAACAACCAATAGAAAAGTGCAAGAAAAAGGAGGAAGTGTGGAGATCTAATGTGGATTAGATTATATATCCAGTAACCTTTCTGGCTCGTATTCTGATTGGTTCTGCTGACCAATGTTACGCAAATAGAGGGGACTCATTTCATTTCTTTTTTTACTTTTCGAATTATTCTATTAAAGGCATATTTTATATAATACCATATATAATAAATTGGCTTCCTAATGAATGAGACTTAAATCTATAAATCGCATCGGTGGTGTAGTGGTTAGCGGACTCGGCTAGAGTGCGGTAGGTTTGTGTTTGAATCCCGATCTCGTCAAACCAAAGACTTGTAAAATTGGCATTTGTTGCTTCTCCGCTAAGCCCCAAGCATTAAGGAGAAAGAGCAAAGACTGGTTGGCTTGGAATCAGCATAATGTGTCCGAGTTATACAATTGCATGTGGTAGTAAAGGATATCGATATAAATGAACTCATCATTCAAACAATACATCCTATATCAAGCAAGCTTATATCAAATGAACGACCCTCCAGAAACAACAACGAGCAGGCATTGCGCATTCCATCATGCAAGACCACAGCACGTAAGGATTCGTTCTATCCTAGAACGATCAAGGAATGGAACACCTTGCCTAACTGTACTGTCTCTGCCCCGAGTCCTGAATCCTTCAAGGTTCAATTCGTCATTAAACTTAAATGACACTGTTTTTATTTGCATTGTATATAAATTTCACTTTATCGCGTCTAAGTATGTTCAAATTTTTATGCGCACACCCAAAAAGTGGCAGAATAGTCATCCAGTTGACGGTGGCCATTAAATGGAAGAAGAAGAAGAATAGACACAAATTATAGTAAATGAACATCACTTGTATTGCTGTTCTACAAGTAAGTTTCATATATAATTCTATATTGATAAGATGTATGCTACATATATTATCTTATACTCATAAGAAAATACTTTATAAGAAGTATGCTACATATATTATCTTATACTCATAAGAAAATACTTTATAAGAAGTATGCTACATATATTATCTTATACTCATAAGAAAATACTTTATAAGAAGTATGCTACATATATTATCTTATACTCATAAGAAAATACTTTATAAGAAGAATGCTACATATATTATCTTATACTCATAAGAAAATACTTTATAAGATGTATGCTACATATATTATCCTATACTCATCAGAAGTATGCTACATATATTATCTTATACTCATAAGAAAATACTTTATAAGAAGAATGCTACATATATTATCTTATACTCATAAGAAAATACTTTATAAGAAGTATGCTACATATATTATCATATACTCATAAGAAGCATGCTACATATATAATCCTATTCTCATAAGAAGTATGCTACATATATTATCCTATACTCATAAGAAGCATGCTACATATATTATCCTATACTCATAAGAAGTATGCTACATATATTATCATATACTCATAAGAAAATACTTTATTAGAAGTATGCTACATATATTATCTTATACTCATAAGAAAATACTTTATAAGAAGTATGCTACATATATTATCATATACTCATAAGAAAATACTTTATAAGAAGAATGCTACATATATTATCTTATACTCATAAGAAAATACTTTATAAGAAGTATGCTACATATATTATCTTATACTCATAAGAAAATACTTTATAAGAAGTATGCTACATATATTATCCTATACTCATAAGAAGCATGCTACATATATTATCCTATACTCATAAGAAGTATGCTACATATATTATCATATACTCATAAGAAGCATGCTACATATATTATCCTATACTCATAAGAAGTATGCTACATATATTATCATATACTCATAAGAAAATACTTTATAAGAAGTATGCTACATATATTATCTTATACTCATAAGAAAATACTTTATAAGAAGTATGCTACATATATTATCATATACTCATAAGAAAATACTTTATAAGAAGTATGCTACATATATTATGCTATACTCATAAGAAAATACTTTATAAGAAGTATGCTACATATATTATCCTATACTCATAAGAAAATACTTTATAGGAAGTATGCTACATATATTATCATATACTCATAAGAAAATATTTCATAAGAAGTATGCTACATATATTATCCTATACTCATAAGAAAATACTTTATAAGAAGTATGCTACATATATTATCTTATACTCATAAGAAAATACTTTATAAGAAGTATGCTACATATATTATCGTATACTCATAAGAAAATACTTTATAAGAAGTATGCTACATATATTATCCTATACTCATAAGAAAATACTTTATAAGAAGTATGCTACATATATTATCTTATACTCATAAGAAAATACTTTATAAGAAGTATGCTACATATATGATCTTATACTCATAAGAAAATACTTTATAAGAAGTATGCTACATATATTATCTTATACTCATAAGAAAATACTTTATAAGAAGAATGCTACATATATTGTAACGGGCTAGGCGGTTAACTGTAGTATCTATACTACTACCGGGTAATTTGCTGCCACCACCGATGTTGAAGTACACCGGAAACTACTCTAGATTTGACACCCAAATCTAGGAAATTATCCTGAGACTTGAAACCAAAGTCTCAGAAAAGTTGGATTAATACCACAGAAGCAGATAAAATTATACCATATACCGACGGGATATTATCAAGCCAATTTAGTATGGACCACGGGTTTAATTTACGAATTATAGAACACTGCACTAATATAACCGGACGAAAGAGGGAGTCTAAAATAACTTTCCAGTGCTCTAGTCTGGCAATACAATTACACTCTGCCTCTCTTGTATCAGCGGAAACCACACTGACAGCAATCGAGTAGAGAGATATATCGGGAAAAATACTCAGACTATCGCACGGGAAAATGCAGGGGATGGCCTATCAGGTAATCAAACAGGCTCTTGTGTGGACAAAACAAGAGACACAATTATCTTACGAGATAGAAAATAGGATACTCGCAGGGTACTTAGGAAATACCGTGAAATCAACAGAACTTGGAAGGGGGGATTTTACTTAGTATCGACAAGTAAGATAATAAATTTAGTTCAGAATATTTTATATATTAGATATGTATAGTTATATGTGTAATTCACAATAATACAGATACAGTAAATATTATCAACCAGTGTTCAACCATTCATTGTGTTTTCAGAAACTACCAACAATATACTTAATCTTCAATCAAATATAAGATACTTAATATTCAATAAAATATAAAATACTTTGGTGTACTGTTTGTTTATCTTGTCTACGGACTTGTGATTTATACACTAGTCTTCTCTGACCGATCTATGAACGCATAGTCGAATGTCAGGATGGTTTAGTATTTTATTAAACCAAGTTTACTTTACGTATTTATCCAATTACTATATAATTGTCTTAAATGAAATTTACGCTAACCAGTTTATGAACACATAAACTGAACTGTCAGCGGGTCCTACTCACGAATATAACAGAAATAATTACACTGACCAACTTTGATTCTCAACAGTTGAATGTCAGGATGGTTTAGTGTTTTATTAAACCAAGTTTACTTTAAGTATTTAACCAATTACTATGTAATTGTCTTAAATGAAATTTACGCTAACCAGTTTATGAACACATAAACTGAACTGTCAGCGGGTCCTACTCACGAATATAACAGAAATAATTACACTGACCAACTTTGATTCTCAACAGTTGAATGTCAGGAAATTCCTATGTCCAACCTAACAAAACCTATTTAACAACAAAACCTAATTTAATAAAGCAAACTACAGGTGCGGGTGGGCATGGCATGGCATGTATTTATATGTAATATGAACGAAAGCTTAGAAAAAATGATAAATTTAGCACTGACCTGACTAGAAACACTAGCAGAAATGTCAGTGAAAGTCCGAAAATATTCCCTATAAACAAATAAATTTAGCACTGACCTGACTAGAAACACTAGCAGAAATGTCAGTGAAAGTCCGAAAATATCCCCTATAAACAAATAAATTTAGCACTGACCTGACTAGAAACACTAGCAGAAATGTCAGTGAAAGTCCGAAAATATTCCCTATAAACAAATAAATTTAGCACTGACCTGACTAGAAACACTAGCAGAAATGTCAGTGAAAGTCCGAAAATATTCCCTATAAACAAATAAATTTAGCACTGACCTGACTAGAAACACTAGCAGAAATGTCAGTGAAAGTCCGAAAATATTCCCTATAAATAAGTAACAATCTCTGATTTCGATCTACAAGTTAATCACTTAATATAACGTAGAAAAATGAAATAATTAACTATCCTTACTAAAGTAAATTTAAACCGAACTCCACTAGAACACTAGCGAAAATGTCCGGTAAAAGAAAATACCAAATAAAATAATATTCCGTCAAAAGGAATATTCTGTTAACGAAAAAAATCTAAAATAATTTATCGTACAGTTCGCAAATAATCGTTACTTAACTAACCTATCAAACGAAAAATCCTTTAAAAGAATAAATTTGTAACTCAATATCGTCTGCTTTGGGAACCCGTCTGCTTTGTTCAACCTTCAAATGAGAAAAAGACCCAGAGCAGAAGACGCTGCTCCTATTTATACCCAAAAATCCTGCCGGGATAACTGCCGGTATGACGACATTTTACTCCCAACCAAATCCCGGCAATGCACTCGCCAGTGAAAATAAATCCCGGCAGCCATAAAATACAAAGTATTTACATAAACAAAATATTGTTTCATACTTAAAAATCAATACTCTATAATATTCATAACTTTTCTTTCACACTTTAATAAACAGTTTCTTAGTTTGACTACACATCTTAATACAAATTCTTACGTCGACAATGACATTTATTTGTATTTTCCCGCTAGGTAAGTTAGAAGAATGATGCATCATGGGATGCTTCACACATGACCTATATTTACCATAACAACAAGAACTGGTGTCAATACACAAAAATGTGTACGACGAAAAATACAACACTTTACGCCTTCGAACCTGGTTGAACACTGATGAATACATTATAATTACATAACAATAATCCCGAAAATTGGAAATACAATTTATTACGTCTATTCAAAACAATATACACAGGAAATTTAGAGCAGGTGCCCGTGCGGCAAAATCAGCTGATCGTTAGTTTTTATGAAAAAATTGGTTCCTGTATTTTGATGGGTAAAATCCCTTTTGTCACATTTACCCCCACTTTAGTTTTCAGTGTCCTCACGAAAACAAAATATAAACTTGTTTATAAACTTTAACAATGAACAATAACTTTAAAACAACTGAACACAATATAAAATAATTTCAAATTATGCTTTTCACGTACTTCATTTTACCCATTTCCCACACACTAAGCACAAAATATTTTAAATTTCCACATCTGATCTTTAACATAATATACTCAAGATAAAAGTCTAAGTTTTCTCTTCCATTAACTTTTAAATTTCATTTAAAAAAAAATCAATTTCATGCTAATTTAATAGATAAAATTTAAAGGCAATATTAAGATGCAAATAGTATGACTTACTTGAAATACACATTTCCTTTTCTTTAAAACATTGCAAAATACTTTTGAAAAAAAACCAATTTAACAACAAGGAATCATCTCATTACTCAAGAAAAATTATCACACCTTACCTAGCGTTATATCACACCTTACTCAGTGCCCATAACTCAAAACACCTCAACCACTTGGTTGTTTATAAGTATTCATTTTAGAATACTAAAAATGTACAATCAACAATAATTAAAAAATCCACCCAAGATAGCACGTACGTTATCTCAACGTCTGGTACTATCAAAAATTTCCCTTATAGTATGAATCATTATCTCAATGATCCGTACTCACAAACAATGTTAACATTAACAATATGTTAAATACACCCAAGACAGTACCTACGTTATCTCAACGTCTTGTACTGACATATTACCTATTAGTATACACATTATATTATACCTACTTTAAAATATCAATTTACAATACAAACCATATTTACTGAATTCAAAATGTAAGGCCAAGGATGCCAATTACATTTCATAAAATTTTGCATATAAAACAATTTACAATACAATTACCTAACTTTAATATAGTCTATTATTAATGTCCATAAAAATGTTCATTTTGTCACAATCCTGTGAATTCTTCTTCTGTGTCTTTTCAAGCTGGACTCTTCATCTGTATGGTGGCCCCTGACAAATTCTATAGATTCGGTATCGGTTATATTCTGGTACAGTTACGATTGAAAAGTTCATCTATGTTGCTACATTATGTAGTAATAATTTTCGTTCTAATACAGTTACGATTGAAAAGTTCATCTATGTTGCTACATTATGTAGGAATAATTTTCGTCCTAAAACAGTTACGATTGAAAAGTTCATCTATGTTGCTACATTTGGCTCTTCATTCTCTTGGCCTGAATGGTCATCTGATTTGCAGTTAAATTGCATGGTACTTTCCATGTCAACAGCTCTTTTTATACATTTCTTGCAAGGACCACACTTAAGGTATTCCAAAGAATCTACCTCTGAACATAAACATTCTCCCGGAGATGGACACCTAGACATACTATCAGCATTTCCGTGCTTATTACCAGGTCTATGTTGAATGGAAAACTCAAAGGCTGACAAAATTTCTAACCAACGTGCAATTCTTCCTTTCGGTTCTTTGAAACTGAATAGCCAAACTAGTGCCTGGTGGTCTGTCCGTACCAGGAACTTTCTTCCCAGAAGATACTGTCGATAATATTCAACGAAGTATCGAAGTGCTAAAAGCTCTTTATCTGTTACACAGTAATTTGTCTCTGCACGATTTAGTGTGCGGCTCCCATAGGAAATAACTTTTTCCTGACCTTCCTGGACTTGGCTTAACACAGCACCTATGCTGACATCACAAGCATCAGTGTCTAAGATGTATTCACCTTCATCTCTAGGATACGACATCACTGGTGCGCTAATCAAAATGGATTTAATTTCTTCAAACGATTGTTTACAGACGTCCGACCAGATAAAATCTACGCCTTTCTTAGTTAATTGAACCATAGGGCGAACGATTTGTGAAAAATCTTTCACAAATCGCCGGTAATAACTTGCCATACCCAGAAATCGTCTTATCTGAGTGACTGTCTGTGGTGGTGGCCACTGCTTGATTTTCATAATATTAGACGGATTTGGTTTAACTCCCTCACCAGATACCACATGTCCAAGAAATATGACTTCAGACTGAAAAAACTGGCATTTTTCTGGCTTCAGCTTTAAACCTGCTGTCCGAATTCGATCCAACACTGTACTTAATCTTTCTATGTGTTCATCAAACGTCTTACTAAATATCACCACGTCATCCAAATATATAAGACAGATTTTCCATTGTAAGCCCTGCAGAGCAAGTTCCATGACTCTCTGAAAGGTCATTGGTGCAGATTTCAAACCCATGGGCATCTTGGTGAATTCGTACAACCCATATTTGGTGACAAATGCTGTTTTCGGGATGTCGGATTCCTTGACCGGAACCTGATGGTAACCGGAAGTCATATCAACGGTCGTAAATAGAGTTGATCCGGATACTGCATCTAGACAATCCTGAATTCTGGGTAAAGGAAATGCATCGTTTTCAGTAACACTATTCAAACGTCTATAATCTATACAGGGTCGTACTTTGCCATTTTTCTTCCGCACTAATACAATTGGACTGGCCCAAGGTGATAAGGACTTTCTAATAATTCCTTGCCTCTCCATTTGTTCTATCGTTAATTTTTCTTCATTCGCCAAAGCCAAAGGTACTCGCCTGGGTGGCTGTTTTAATGGTTTTGAAGAACCGGTATTTATACTGTGTTCCATTATATTTGTTGTACCCAAATCATCATCATTTGTAGAAAATACATCTTTAAACTCATCTAAGATGGAAGCTATCTTCTTTATTTCCGGTTCCGACCTTCCTTCTTTAGCTTTCATATAAATATCATTCAAATGCGGTGGTACCAACGTAGCTGCACTTGCTTTGCCTTTATTAATGTTGGGTTTAGGTTCTGGTCTCTGTGTTGGAGTGTTTATTGTTACTTCCAACTCCACTGTGCCAGTTGTGTTTTGTTTCTCGGTGGCAACCGTAAGATCTTTTCCTCTGTCAAACGGTACACGTCTTACCACCTTAAAATTGTCTACTTCATCTTCGTCTTCTACGGACAAAACTTGATATATTGGACTGTCGTATATTACAGCAGTTCCTATAACTGTGCCTTGGTGAACAGTTACATCGGTATGTAAAGAATTCAAAATTCTCATTTTCCCAGTGACATTTTTCATCATGTCAACTAAGCTGGCAGCCATAACTAATGGAGACTTCTCCATATAACTTTGTGAAGGTTCTATTAAAAACTCAAGGTTTGAGCACAGCTCATCGACTGGATCCTTTTCAATATAGACATCTACAATTACTTCAGAAAGACCAGGTATAGTAACATCATCTGCTAAACTAACATTTCTAACTCTCCTCAAGTCTCCAACTAACGTACATGGAATGGTCTCTCCATTCCAAATAATACATTTATCTGCTAACTTAATTTCAGTAGGGCCCAATTTGCCCATCATAAGTATATCTAAACCCAACAATACTTCATCATCAATTTGAGCTACCACTAGCTCCTTTTCAAACTCTACAGTTCCTAACTGTATATAAAATATAGCGGTACCCAACTCTACAAGTGGGTTTCCATCCGCTCCAACTAAAATGGACGACTTGGTCAATGGAGGTCTTCTGGTCTCAGGTATTTTAAAGTAAATCTCTTCTGAAAGTACAGTTCTTGAGGCTCCAGTATCAATAGTAAATGTACCATGTATACCATGTATTTTCCCTTTCACATAAACGCCTTCACTCTGTCGGCGCTGTCTACCAACTGTCACAGTCTTCTTTGTGTTTTCCGATCCCAATATTTGCTGCATCTCAGAACTTTCAAACAACTCTGTAATATCCGATTCATCAACAGCCATAAACAACATATTATCTTCATCTTTGTCCGTATCTTTAATATTGTCAGCCTCGCTGACTGGTTTCTCTGTCTCCGGTTTGGCTGATACCAAACCTATACTCTTTGTCGTCTCTGCTTGATTCTTCAAACAGACGCCAATATTTGATTCCTGATCTTGAACTTCATCAATATCAGTTAAACATTTACATGCATTTACATCAGACAATGTATTTACAATTATATTTTCCGAAACGGGAACATTTATTTCCTCATTAACCAAATCAATATTACGGCCTTTATCATCTACATTTCCGGTCTCCTCCTGGCCGCTGGACTCGACCTCAACTAGTTTAAAGGTTGCTGCTTTGGCTTAAATTCTGAAGCATTACTGTCAAGTTGATTTTGTGATCTAAACCTGACTTGGGAGGTTTGGTTACTTCGAAACTGAACTGGTGGGGTCCCATGTACAACTCCACGGTTGGTTTGCGGAAAGCTGTTTATGATTGGTTCTTGTCTCTGTTGAAAAGCGTAACATTCCCTTGCAAAATGGCCTGGTTTTCCACAATTGTAGCACAATCTGTCGTTTTTCTTCTGAGCAATACTGGTGTTGTTTGTCATTGGTCTATTCGCCAGGGTTTCGCTATGTCCACCCCTTTGTTGCATAGACAAATGATTTCTCCCTATCATTTCAGACAGCAGCTCTTGCAAATCACTTTTCTTTATGACTATATTGTCAGGTTCTATCTTCCGATTTGACGATGTCTGCTGCTGGCCGTTATTTGTTGTTTTTCTTGACGTTGGCGGGTTATTATTCTGTATTTGTCTTGTTTGCTTCTTCTGTCTATTATAATATTTGTCATCATCAACAGAGCGTGGATATCTGCATGTCTCTGTATAGTTAATAACATGGTAAACAGCTTCATCAATTGATTTTGGTTCCTTGTTTAATTCCACATGGACTCTTGCATCATCATCCTGAAGACCCAAGAAAAATGCTCTCAGTAAATCTTCCTGTCTTGTTACTTTGTCCCTCCGAGGAAAGCCTTTGTCATATAACCTTTTCAACTCTGCTGAATACTCTTGCACACTTTCATTGTGCATCTGGTGCCTATGATAAAATTTTGTAATATATATCTTGGTCGTGTCTACCTCACCAAATCTGTTTTCTAGCTCTTTAATCAATTTACTGTAGGATGAAGTGACTCTACTTGATAGCTGATCATAGACGAAATCGCCTGCTGTTCCCTGCAGTCTCGGCAAAAGCTCACTTAGCCGTTCTTTACGTGACCAGCCGTGTAGGTCTGCTACAGCCTCAAAACGATTTATCCAGACTTTCCACTTTTCCGTACCATTATAATCCGGAAGTCTGTTATTAGTTGTCTGCTTTACACGACGAGAGACTTCATGGTCATCACTGCTGTAGGAATCAAATGTTGTGGAAAATTCATCACCAGAACTAGAAGAGGTCTCCATAATTGTGTTTCTATTCTTCTGCCTTCTCATTCTTGATTGTCTGGGCATCTTTTCTGTAGTTCTACTTTTCCCTCGGACCGGCTTTTCTGAACTTAATTCATTATGACTGTGCATGCTGTGTATGCTTTTTACTACGGTGTCGGACACCTGTTGCACCATAGTCTCTGTCATTTTCTGCATGGCTCCCATAAACATATTAAACATGTCAAATGGTCCCTCATGTGGAGCTGGTCTCATTTCTCTCTCTTCAATTTCAATGTCTGTTCCAACCATTTGAACACTAGCTGATTTTCTTAACGGTTTTCTGTTTACTTGTGGACTTCTCAGTAGAGGGGTACTAAGACTAGTTGACGGTCTGTCTGTATGTAGCTGTACTATAGTGGTATTTACAGACGTGGCTGGTTCATCTTCTTCAAAGTCTTCGCTGTAGTCAGTATGTATTTCTGAATCAGGCTCTGTGGTGGTACCTTCTCTGGTTTCAACCTTCTGTTTTCTTGTTTCTACCATTTTCACTGCTGGAGGTCTGGGTTTGTATCTCTAGATTATCTTCAATTCAGATAATCCCACCGCTGCCACCAAAAAGTTGTAACGGGCTAGGCGGTTAACTGTAGTATCTATACTACTACCGGGTAATTTGCTGCCACCACCGATGTTGAAGTACACCGGAAACTACTCTAGATTTGACACCCAAATCTAGGAAATTATCCTGAGACTTGAAACCAAAGTCTCAGAAAAGTTGGATTAATACCACAGAAGCAGATAAAATTATACCATATACCGACGGGATATTATCAAGCCAATTTAGTATGGACCACGGGTTTAATTTACGAATTATAGAACACTGCACTAATATAACCGGACGAAAGAGGGAGTCTAAAATAACTTTCCAGTGCTCTAGTCTGGCAATACAATTACACTCTGCCTCTCTTGTATCAGCGGAAACCACACTGACAGCAATCGAGTAGAGAGATATATCGGGAAAAATACTCAGACTATCGCACGGGAAAATGCAGGGGATGGCCTATCAGGTAATCAAACAGGCTCTTGTGTGGACAAAACAAGAGACACAATTATCTTACGAGATAGAAAATAGGATACTCGCAGGGTACTTAGGAAATACCGTGAAATCAACAGAACTTGGAAGGGGGGATTTTACTTAGTATCGACAAGTAAGATAATAAATTTAGTTCAGAATATTTTATATATTAGATATGTATAGTTATATGTGTAATTCACAATAATACAGATACAGTAAATATTATCAACCAGTGTTCAACCATTCATTGTGTTTTCAGAAACTACCAACAATATACTTAATCTTCAATCAAATATAAGATACTTAATATTCAATAAAATATAAAATACTTTGGTGTACTGTTTGTTTATCTTGTCTACGGACTTGTGATTTATACACTAGTCTTCTCTGACCGATCTATGAACGCATAGTCGAATGTCAGGATGGTTTAGTATTTTATTAAACCAAGTTTACTTTACGTATTTATCCAATTACTATATAATTGTCTTAAATGAAATTTACGCTAACCAGTTTATGAACACATAAACTGAACTGTCAGCGGGTCCTACTCACGAATATAACAGAAATAATTACACTGACCAACTTTGATTCTCAACAGTTGAATGTCAGGATGGTTTAGTGTTTTATTAAACCAAGTTTACTTTAAGTATTTAACCAATTACTATGTAATTGTCTTAAATGAAATTTACGCTAACCAGTTTATGAACACATAAACTGAACTGTCAGCGGGTCCTACTCACGAATATAACAGAAATAATTACACTGACCAACTTTGATTCTCAACAGTTGAATGTCAGGAAATTCCTATGTCCAACCTAACAAAACCTATTTAACAACAAAACCTAATTTAATAAAGCAAACTACAGGTGCGGGTGGGCATGGCATGGCATGTATTTATATGTAATATGAACGAAAGCTTAGAAAAAATGATAAATTTAGCACTGACCTGACTAGAAACACTAGCAGAAATGTCAGTGAAAGTCCGAAAATATTCCCTATAAACAAATAAATTTAGCACTGACCTGACTAGAAACACTAGCAGAAATGTCAGTGAAAGTCCGAAAATATCCCCTATAAACAAATAAATTTAGCACTGACCTGACTAGAAACACTAGCAGAAATGTCAGTGAAAGTCCGAAAATATTCCCTATAAACAAATAAATTTAGCACTGACCTGACTAGAAACACTAGCAGAAATGTCAGTGAAAGTCCGAAAATATTCCCTATAAACAAATAAATTTAGCACTGACCTGACTAGAAACACTAGCAGAAATGTCAGTGAAAGTCCGAAAATATTCCCTATAAATAAGTAACAATCTCTGATTTCGATCTACAAGTTAATCACTTAATATAACGTAGAAAAATGAAATAATTAACTATCCTTACTAAAGTAAATTTAAACCGAACTCCACTAGAACACTAGCGAAAATGTCCGGTAAAAGAAAATACCAAATAAAATAATATTCCGTCAAAAGGAATATTCTGTTAACGAAAAAAATCTAAAATAATTTATCGTACAGTTCGCAAATAATCGTTACTTAACTAACCTATCAAACGAAAAATCCTTTAAAAGAATAAATTTGTAACTCAATATCGTCTGCTTTGGGAACCCGTCTGCTTTGTTCAACCTTCAAATGAGAAAAAGACCCAGAGCAGAAGACGCTGCTCCTATTTATACCCAAAAATCCTGCCGGGATAACTGCCGGTATGACGACATTTTACTCCCAACCAAATCCCGGCAATGCACTCGCCAGTGAAAATAAATCCCGGCAGCCATAAAATACAAAGTATTTACATAAACAAAATATTGTTTCATACTTAAAAATCAATACTCTATAATATTCATAACTTTTCTTTCACACTTTAATAAACAGTTTCTTAGTTTGACTACACATCTTAATACAAATTCTTACGTCGACAATGACATTTATTTGTATTTTCCCGCTAGGTAAGTTAGAAGAATGATGCATCATGGGATGCTTCACACATGACCTATATTTACCATAACAACAAGAACTGGTGTCAATACACAAAAATGTGTACGACGAAAAATACAACACTTTACGCCTTCGAACCTGGTTGAACACTGATGAATACATTATAATTACATAACAATAATCCCGAAAATTGGAAATACAATTTATTACGTCTATTCAAAACAATATACACAGGAAATTTAGAGCAGGTGCCCGTGCGGCAAAATCAGCTGATCGTTAGTTTTTATGAAAAAATTGGTTCCTGTATTTTGATGGGTAAAATCCCTTTTGTCACAATATTATCTTATACTCATAAGAAAATACTTTATAAGATGTATGCTACATATATTATCCTATACTCATCAGAAGTATGCTACATATATTATCTTATACTCATAAGAAAATACTTTATAAGAAGAATGCTACATATATTATCTTATACTCATAAGAAAATACTTTATAAGAAGTATGCTACATATATTATCATATACTCATAAGAAGCATGCTACATATATAATCCTATTCTCATAAGAAGTATGCTACATATATTATCCTATACTCATAAGAAGCATGCTACATATATTATCCTATACTCATGAGAAGTATGCTACATATATTATCATATACTCATAAGAAAATACTTTATTAGAAGTATGCTACATATATTATCTTATACTCATAAGAAAATACTTTATAAGAAGTATGCTACATATATTATCATATACTCATAAGAAAATACTTTATAAGAAGAATGCTACATATATTATCTTATACTCATAAGAAAATACTTTATAAGAAGTATGCTACATATATTATCTTATACTCATAAGAAAATACTTTATAAGAAGTATGCTACATATATTATCCTATACTCATAAGAAGCATGCTACATATATTATCCTATACTCATAAGAAGTATGCTACATATATTATCATATACTCATAAGAAGCATGCTACATATATTATCCTATACTCATAAGAAGTATGCTACATATATTATCATATACTCATAAGAAAATACTTTATAAGAAGTATGCTACATATATTATCTTATACTCATAAGAAAATACTTTATAAGAAGTATGCTACAAATTTTATCATATACTCATAAGAAAATACTTTATAAGAAGAATGCTACATACATTATCTTATACTCATAGGAAAATACTTTATAAGAAGAATGCTACATATATTATGCTATACTCATAAGAAAATACTTTATAAGAAGTATGTTACATATATTATCCCATACTCATAAGACGTATGCTACATATATTATCATATACTCATAAGAAAATACTTTATAAGAAGAATGTAACATATATTATCTTATACTCATAAGAAAATACTTTATAAGAAGTATGCTACATATATTATCCTATGCTCATAAGAAAATACTTTATAAGAAGTATGCTACATATATTATCCTATACTCATAAGAAGTATGCTACATATATTATCTTATACTCATAAGAAAATACTTTATAAGAAGAATGCTACATATATTATCTTATACTCATAAGAAAATACTTTATAAGAAGTATGCTACATATATTATCCTATACTCATAAGAAGCATGCTACATATGTTATCTATACTCATAAGAAGTATGCTACATATATTATCCTATACTCATAAGAAAATACTTTATAAGAAGTATGCTACATATATTATCATATACTCATAAGAAAATACTTTATAAGAAGTATGCTACATATATTATCCTATACTCATAAGAAAATACTTTATACGAAGTATGCTACATATATTATCCTATACTCATAAGAAGTATGCTACATATATTATCTTATACTCATAAGAAAATACTTTATAAGAAGAATGCTACATATATTATATTATACTCATAAGAAAATACTTTATAAGAAGTATGCTACATATATTCTCCTATACTCATAAGAAGCATGCTACATATATTATCCTATACTCATAAGAAGTATGCTACATATATTAACCTATACTCATAAGAAAATACTTTATAAGAAGTATGCTACATATATTATCCTATACTCATAAGAAAATACTTTATAGAAAGTATGCTACATATATTATCATATACTCATAAGAAAATACTTCATAAGAAGTATGCTACATATATTATCCTATACTCATAAGAAAATACTTTATAAGAAGTATGCTACATATATTATCTTATACTCATAAGAAAATACTTTATAAGAAATATGCTACATATATTATCCTATACTCATAAGAAGCATGCTACATATATTATCCTATACTCATAAGAAGTATGCTACATATATTATCTTATACTCATAAGAAAATACTTTATAAGAAGTATGCTACATATATTATCCTATACTCATAAGAAAATACTTTATAAGAAGTATGCTACATATATTATCCCATACTCATAAGAAGTATGCTACATATATTATCATATACTCATAAGAAAATACTTTATAAGAAGTATGCTACATATATTATCCTATACTCATAAGAAAATACTTTATAAGAAGTATGCTACATATATTATCTTCTACTCATAAGAAAATACTTTATAAGAAGTATGCTACATATATTATCCCATACTCATAAGAAGTATGCTACATATATTATCATATACTCATAAGAAAATACTTTATAAGAAGTATGCTACATATATTATCATATACTCATAAGAAAATACTTTATAAGAAGTATGCTACATATATTATCATATACGCATCAGAAAATACTTCATAAGAAGTATGCTACATATATTATCCTATACTCATAAGAAAATACTTTATAAGAAGTATGCTACATATATTATCTTATACTCATAAGGAAATACTTTATAAGAAATATGCTACATATATTATCTTATACTCATAAGAAAATACTTCATAAGAAGTATGCTACATATATTATCCTATACTCATAAGAAAATACTTTATAAGAAGTATGCTACATATATTATCTTATACTCATAAGAAGTATGCTACATATATTATCCTATACTCATAAGAAAATACTTTATAAGAAGTATGCTACATATATTATCCTATACTCATAAGAAAATACTTTATAAGAAGTATGCTACATATATTATCCTATACTCATAAGAAAATACTTTATAAGAAGTATGCTACATATATTATCCTATACTCATAAGAAGTATGCTACATATATTATCTTATACTCATAAGAAAATACTTTATAAGAAGAATGCTACATATATTATATTATACTCATAAGAAAATACTTTATAAGAAGTATGCTACATATATTCTCCTATACTCATAAGAAGCATGCTACATATAATATCCTATACTCATAAGAAGTATGCTACATATATTATCCTATACTCATAAGAAAATACTTTATAGAAAGTATGCTACATATATTATCCTATACTCATAAGAAAATACTTTATAAGAAGTATGCTACATATATTATCTTATACTCATAAGAAAATACTTTATAAGAAGTATGCTACATATATTATCCTATACTCATAAGAAGCATGCTACATATATTATCCTATACTCATAAGAAGTATGCTACATATATTAACCTATACTCATAAGAAAATACTTTATAAGAAGTATGCTACATATATTATCCTATACTCATAAGAAAATACTTTATAGAAAGTATGCTACATATATTATCATATACTCATAAGAAAATACTTCATAAGAAGTATGCTACATATATTATCCTATACTCATAAGAAAATACTTTATAAGAAGTATGCTACATATATTATCTTATACTCATAAGAAAATACTTTATAAGAAGTATGCTACATATATTATCCTATACTCATAAGAAAATACTTTATAAGAAGTATGCTACATATATTATCCTATACTCATAAGAAGTATGCTACATATATTATCCTATACTCATAAGAAGCATGCTACATATATTATCCTATACTCATAAGAAGTATGCTACATATATTATCTTATACTCATAAGAAAATACTTTATAAGAAGTATGCTACATATATTATCCTATACTCATAAGAAAATACTTTATAAGAAGTATGCTACATATATTATCCCATACTCATAAGAAGTATGCTACATATATTATCATATACTCATAGGAAAATACTTTATAAGAAGTATGCTACATATATTATCCTATACTCATAAGAAAATACTTTATAAGAAGTATGCTACATATATTATCTTCTACTCATAAGAAAATACTTTATAAGAAGTATGCTACATATATTATCCCATACTCATAAGAAATATGCTACATATATTATCATATACTCATAAGAAAATACTTTATAAGAAGTATGCTACATATATTATCATATACTCATAAAAAAATACTTTATAAGAAGTATGCTACATATATTATCATATACTCATCAGAAAATACTTCATAAGAAGTATGCTACATATATTATCCTATACTCATAAGAAAATACTTTATAAGAAGTATGCTACATATATTATCTTATACTCATAAGGAAATACTTTATAAGAAGTATGCTACATATATTATCTTATACTCATAAGAAAATACTTTATAAGAAGTATGCTACATATATTATCTTCTACTCATAAGAAAATACTTTATAAGAAGTATGCTACATATATTATCTTATACTCATAAGAAAATACTTTATAAGAAGTATGCTACATATATTATCTTATACTCATAAGAAAATACTTTGTAAGAAGTATGCTACATATATTATCTTATACTCATAAGAAGTATGCTACATATATTATATTATATTCATAAGAAAATACTTTATAAGAAGTATGCTACATATATTATCCTATACTCATAAGAAAATACTTTATAAGAAGTATGCTACATATATTATCCTATACTCATAAGAAAATACTTTATAAGAAGTATGCTACACATATTATCATATACTCATAAGAAAATACTTTATAAGAAGTATGCTACATATATTATCTGATACTCATAAGAAAATACTTTATAAGAAGTATGCTACATATATTCTCCTATACTCATAAGAAGCATGCTACATATATTATCTTATACTCATAAGAAGCATGCTACATATATTATCCTATACTCATAAGATGTATGCTACATATATTATCCTATACTCATAAGAAAATACTTTATAAGAAGTATGCTACATATATTATCCCATACTCATAAGAAGTATGCTACATATATTATCATACACACATAAGAAAATACTTTATAGGAAGTATGCTACATATATTATCTTATACTCATAAGAAAATACTTTCTAAGAAGTATGCTACATATATTATCTTATACTCATAAGAAAATATTTTATAAGAAGTATGCTACATATATTATCCTATACTCATAAGAAAATACTTTATAAGAAGTATGCTACATATATTATCCTATACTCATAAGAAGTATGCTACATATATTATCTTATACTCATAAGAAAATACTTTATAAGAAGAATGCTACATATATTATCTTATACTCAAAAGAAAATACTTTATAAGAAGTATGCTACATATATTATCCTATACTCATAAGAAGCATGCTACATATATTATCCTATACCCATAAGAAGTATGCTACATATATTATCCTATACTCATAAGAAAATACTTTATAAGAAGTATGCTACATATATTATCCTATACTCATAAGAAAATACTATATAGGAAGTATGCTACATATATTATCATATACTCATAAGAAAATACTTCATAAGAAGTATGCTACATATATTATCCTATACTCATAAGAAAATACTTTATAAGAAGTATGCTACATATATTATCTTATACTCATAAGATACTTTATAAGAAGTATGCTACATATATTATCTTATACTCATAAGAAAATACTTTATAGGAAGAATGCTACATATATTATCTTATACTCATAGGAAAATACTTTATAAGAAGTATGCTACATATATTATCTGATACTCATAAGGAAATACTTTATAAGAAGTATGCTACATATATTATCTTATACTCATAAGAAGTATGCTACATATATGATCATATACTCATAAGAAAATACTTTATTAGAAGTATGCTACATATATTATCTTATACTCATAAGAAAATACTTTATAAGAAGTATGCTACATATATTATCCTATGCTCATAAGAAAATACTTTATAAGAAGCATGCTACATATATTATCCTATACTCATAAGAAGTATGCTACATATATTATCTTATACTCATAAGAAAATACTTTATAAGAAGAATGCTACATATATTATCTTATACTCATAAGAAAATACTTATAGGAAGTATGCTACATATATTATCCTATACTCATAAGAAGCATGCTACATATATTATCTATACTCATAAGAAGTATACTACATATATTATCCTATACGCATAAGAAAATACTTTATAAGAAGTATGCTACATATATTATCCCATACTCATAAGAAGTATGCTACATATATTATCATATACTCATAAGAAAATACTTTATAAGAAGTATGCTACATATATTATCCTATACTCATAAGAAAATACTTTATACGAAGTATGCTACATATATTATCCTATACTCATAAGAAGTATGCTACATATATTATCTTATACTCATAAGAAAATACTTTATAAGAAGAATGCTACATATATTATCTTATACTCATAAGAAAATACTTTATAAGAAGTATGCTACATATATTATCCTATGCTCATAAGAAGTATGCTACATATATTATCCTATACTCATAAGAAGTATGCTACATATATTATCCTATACTCATAAGAAAATACTTTATAAGAAGTATGCTACATATATTATCCTATACTCATAAGAAAATACTTTATAGGAAGTATGCTACATATATTATCATATACTCATAAGAAAATATTTCATAAGAAGTATGCTACATATATTATCCTATACTCATAAGAAAATACTTTATAAGAAGTATGCTACATATATTATCTTATACTCATAAGAAAATACTTTATAAGAAGTATGCTACATATATTATCGTATACTCATAAGAAAATACTTTATAAGAAGTATGCTACATATATTATCCTATACTCATAAGAAAATACTTTATAAGAAGTATGCTACATATATTATCCTATACTCATAAGAAGCATGCTACATATAATATCCTATACTCATAAGAAGTATGCTACATATATTATCTTATACTCATAAGAGAATACTTTATAAGAAGTATGCTACACATATTATCCTATACTCATAAGAAAATACTTTATAAGAAGTATGCTACATATATTATCCCATACTCATAAGAAGTATGCTACATATATTATCATATACTCATAAGAAAATACTTTATAAGAAGTATGCTACATATATTATCCTATACTCATAAGAAAATACTTTATAAGAAGTATACTACATATATTATCTTCTACTCATAAGAAAATACTTTATAAGAAGTATGCTACATATATTATCCTATACTCATAAGAAAATACTTTATAAGAAGTATGCTACATATATTACCCCATACTCATAAGAAGTATGCTACATATATTATCATATACTCATAAGAAAATACTTTATAAGAAGTATGCTACATATATTATCATATACTCATAAGAAAATACTTTATAAGAAGTATGCTACATATATTATCATATACTCATCAGAAAATACTTCATAAGAAGTATGCTACATATATTATCCTATACTCATAAGAAAATACTTTATAAGAAGTATGCTACATATATAATCCTATACTCATAAGAAAATACTTTATAAGAAGTATGCTACATATATTATCTTATACTCATAAGGAAATACTTTATAAGAAGTATGCTACATATATTATCTTATACTCATAAGAAAATACTTAATAAGAAGTATGCTACATATATTATCTTCTACTCATAAGAAAATACTTTATAAGAAGTATGCTACATATATTATCTTATACTCATAAGAAAATAATTTATAAGAAGTATGCTATATATATTATCTTATACTCATAAGAAAATATTTTGTAAGAAGTATGCTACATATATTATCTTATACTCATAAGAAGTATGCTACATATATTATATTATACTCATAAGAAAATACTTTATAAGAAGTATGCTACATATATTATCCTATACTCATAAGAAAATACTTTATAAGAAGTATGCTACATATATTTTCCTATACTCATAAGAAAATACTTGATAAGAAGTATGCTACATATATTATCATATACTCATAAGAAAATACTTTATAAGAAGTATGCTACATATATTATCCTATACTCATAAGAAAATACTTTATAAGAAGTATGCTACATATATTCTCCTATACTCATAAGAAGCATGCTAGATATATTATCTTATACTCATAAGAAGTATGCTACATATATTATCCTATACTCATAAGAAGTATGCTACATATATTATCCTATACTCATAAGAAAATACTTTATAAGAAGTATGCTACATATATTATCCCATACTCATAAGAAGTATGCTACATATATTATCATACACACAAAAGAAATACTTTATAGGAAGTATGCTACATATATTATCTTATACTCATAAGAAAATACTTTATAAGAAGTATGCTACATATATTATCTTATATTCATAAGAAAATACTTTATAAGAAGTATGCTACATATATTATCTTATACTCATAAGAAAATACTTTATAAGAAGTATGCTACATATATTATCCTATACTCATAAGAAAATACTTTATAAGAAGTATGCTACATATATTATCCTATACTCATAAGAAGTATGCTACATATATTATCTTATACTCATAAGAAAATACTTTATAAGAAGAATGCTACATATATTATCTTATACTCATAAGAAAATACTTTATAAGAAGTATGCTACATATATTATCCTATGCTCATAAGAAGCATGCTACATATATTATCCTATGCTCATAAGAAGTATGCTACATATATTATCCTATACTCATAAGAAAATACTTTATAAGAAGTATGCTACATATATTATCCTATACTCATAAGAAAATACTTTATAGGAAGTATGCTACATATATTATCATATACTCATAAGAAAATACTTCATAAGAAGTATGCTACATATATTATCCTATACTCATAAGAAAATACTTTATAAGAAGTATGCTACATATATTATCTTATACTCATAAGAAAATACTTTATAAGAAGTATGCTACATATATTATCTTATACTCATAAGAAAATACTTTATAAGAAGAATGCTACATATATTATCTTATACTCATAGGAAAATACTTTATAAGAAGTATGCTACATATATTATCTTATACTCATAAGGAAATACTTTATAAGAAGTATGCTACATATATTATCTTATACTCATAAGAAGTATGCTACATATATTATCTTATACTCATAAGAAAATACTTTATAAAAGGTATGCTACATATATTATCGTATACTCATAAGAAAATACTTTATAAGAAGTATGCTACATATATTATCCTATACTCATAAGAAAATACTTTATAAGAAGTATGCTACATATATTATCCTATACTCATAAGAAAATACTTTATAAGAAGTATGCTACATATATTATCCTATACTCATAAGAAGCATGCTACATATATTATCCTATACTCATAAGAAGTATGCTACATATATTATCCTTTACTCATAAGAAAATACTTTATAAGAAGTATGCTACATATATTATCCTATACTCATAAGAAGCATGCTACATATATTATCCTATACTCATAAGAAGTATGCTACATATATTATCTTATACTCATAAGAAAATACTTTATAAGAAGTATGCTACACATATTATCCTATACTCATAAGAAAATACTTTATAAGAAGTATGCTACATATATTATCCCATACTCATAAGAAGTATGCTACATATATTATCATATACTCATAAGAAAATACTTTATAAGAAGTATGCTACATATATTTTCCTATACTCATAAGAAAATACTTTATAAGAAGCATACTACATATATTATCTTCTACTCATAAGAAAATACTTTATAAGAAGTATGCTACATATATTATCCTATACTCATAAGAAAATACTTTATAAGAAGTATGCTACATATATTACCCCATACTCATAAGAAGTATGCTACATATATTATCATATACTCATAAGAAAATACTTTATAAGAAGTATGCTACATATATTATCATATACTCATAAGAAAATACTTTATAAGAAGTATGCTACATATATTATCATATACTCATCAGAAAATACTTCATAAGAAGTATGCTACATATATTATCCTATACTCATAAGAAAATACTTTATAAGAAGTATGCTACATATATAATCCTATACTCATAAGAAAATACTTTATAAGAAGTATGCTACATATATTATCTTATACTCATAAGGAAATACTTTATAAGAAGTATGCTACATATATTATCTTATACTCATAAGAAAATACTTAATAAGAAGTATGCTACATATATTATCTTCTACTCATAAGAAAATACTTTATAAGAAGTATGCTACATATATTATCTTATACTCATAAGAAAATACTTTATAAGAAGTATGCTATATATATTATCTTATACTCATAAGAAAATATTTTGTAAGAAGTATGCTACATATATTATCTTATACTCATAAGAAGTATGCTACATATATTATATTATACTCATAAGAAAATACTTTATAAGAAGTATGCTACATATATTATCCTATACTCATAAGAAAATACTTTATAAGAAGTATGCTACATATATTTTCCTATACTCATAAGAAAATACTTTATAAGAAGTATGCTACATATATTATCATATACTCATAAGAAAATACTTTATAAGAAGTATGCTACATATATTATCCTATACTCATAAGAAAATACTTTATAAGAAGTATGCTACATATATTCTCCTATACTCATAAGAAGCATGCTAGATATATTATCTTATACTCATAAGAAGCATGCTACATATATTATCCTATACTCATAAGAAGTATGCTACATATATTATCCTATACTCATAAGAAAATACTTTATAAGAAGTATGCTACATATATTATCCCATACTCATAAGAAGTATGCTACATATATTATCATACACACATAAGAAAATACTTTATAGGAAGTATGCTACATATATTATCTTATACTCATAAGAAAATACTTTATAAGAAGTATGCTACATATATTATCTTATATTCATAAGAAAATACTTTATAAGAAGTATGCTACATATATTATCTTATACTCATAAGAAAATACTTTATAATAAGTATGCTACATATATTATCCTATACTCATAAGAAAATACTTTATAAGAAGTATGCTACATATATTATCCTATACTCATAAGAAGTATGCTACATATATTATCTTATACTCATAAGAAAATACTTTATAAGAAGAATGCTACATATATTATCTTATACTCATAAGAAAATACTTTATAAGAAGTATGCTACATATATTATCCTATGCTCATAAGAAGCATGCTACATATATTATCCTATACTCATAAGAAGTATGCTACATATATTATCCTATACTCATAAGAAAATACTTTATAAGAAGTATGCTACATATATTATCCTATACTCATAAGAAAATACTTTATAGGAAGTATGCTACATATATTATCATATACTCATAAGAAAATACTTTATAAGAAGTATGCTACATATATTATCCTATACTCATAAGAAAATACTTTATAAGAAGTATGCTACATATATTATCTTATACTCATAAGAAAATACTTTATAAGAAGAATGCTACATATATTATCTTATACTCATAGGAAAATACTTTATAAGAAGTATGCTACATATATTATCTGATACTCATAAGGAAATACTTTATAAAAGGTATGCTACATATATTATCGTATACTCATAAGAAAATACTTTATAAGAAGTATGCTACATATATTATCCTATACTCATAAGAAAATACTTTATAAGAAGTATGCTACATATATTATCCTATACTCATAAGAAAATACTTTATAAGAAGTATGCTACATATATTATCCTATACTCATAAGAAGCATGCTACATATATTATCCTATACTCATAAGAAGTATGCTACATATATTATCCTTTACTCATAAGAAAATACTTTATAAGAAGTATGCTACATATATTATCCTATACTCATAAGAAGCATGCTACATATATTATCCTATACTCATAAGAAGTATGCTACATATATTATCTTATACTCATAAGAAAATACTTTATAAGAAGTATGCTACACATATTATCCTATACTCATAAGAAAATACTTTATAAGAAGTATGCTACATATATTATCCCATACTCATAAGAAGTATGCTACATATATTATCATATACTCATAAGAAAATACTTTATAAGAAGTATGCTACATATATTTTCCTATACTCATAAGAAAATACTTTATAAGAAGCATACTACATATATTATCTTCTACTCATAAGAAAATACTTTATAAGAAGTATGCTACATATATTATCCTATACTCATAAGAAAATACTTTATAAGAAGTATGCTACATATATTACCCCATACTCATAAGAAGTATGCTACATATATTATCATATACTCATAAGAAAATACTTTATAAGAAGTATGCTACATATATTATCATATACTCATAAGAAAATACTTTATAAGAAGTATGCTACATATATTATCATATACTCATCAGAAAATACTTCATAAGAAGTATGCTACATATATTATCCTATACTCATAAGAAAATACTTTATAAGAAGTATGCTACATATATAATCCTATACTCATAAGAAAATACTTTATAAGAAGTATGCTACATATATTATCTTATACTCATAAGGAAATACTTTATAAGAAGTATGCTACATATATTATCTTATACTCATAAGAAAATACTTAATAAGAAGTATGCTACATATATTATCTTCTACTCATAAGAAAATACTTTATAAGAAGTATGCTACATATATTATCTTATACTCATAAGAAAATACTTTATAAGAAGTATGCTATATATATTATCTTATACTCATAAGAAAATATTTTGTAAGAAGTATGCTACATATATTATCTTATACTCATAAGAAGTATGCTACATATATTATATTATACTCATAAGAAAATACTTTATAAGAAGTATGCTACATATATTATCCTATACTCATAAGAAAATACTTTATAAGAAGTATGCTACATATATTTTCCTATACTCATAAGAAAATACTTTATAAGAAGTATGCTACATATATTATCATATACTCATAAGAAAATACTTTATAAGAAGTATGCTACATATATTATCCTATACTCATAAGAAAATACTTTATAAGAAGTATGCTACATATATTCTCCTATACTCATAAGAAGCATGCTAGATATATTATCTTATACTCATAAGAAGCATGCTACATATATTATCCTATACTCATAAGAAGTATGCTACATATATTATCCTATACTCATAAGAAAATACTTTATAAGAAGTATGCTACATATATTATCCCATACTCATAAGAAGTATGCTACATATATTATCATACACACATAAGAAAATACTTTATAGGAAGTATGCTACATATATTATCTTATACTCATAAGAAAATACTTTATAAGAAGTATGCTACATATATTATCTTATATTCATAAGAAAATACTTTATAAGAAGTATGCTACATATATTATCTTATACTCATAAGAAAATACTTTATAATAAGTATGCTACATATATTATCCTATACTCATAAGAAAATACTTTATAAGAAGTATGCTACATATATTATCCTATACTCATAAGAAGTATGCTACATATATTATCTTATACTCATAAGAAAATACTTTATAAGAAGAATGCTACATATATTATCTTATACTCATAAGAAAATACTTTATAAGAAGTATGCTACATATATTATCCTATGCTCATAAGAAGCATGCTACATATATTATCCTATACTCATAAGAAGTATGCTACATATATTATCCTATACTCATAAGAAAATACTTTATAAGAAGTATGCTACATATATTATCCTATACTCATAAGAAAATACTTTATAGGAAGTATGCTACATATATTATCATATACTCATAAGAAAATACTTTATAAGAAGTATGCTACATATATTATCCTATACTCATAAGAAAATACTTTATAAGAAGTATGCTACATATATTATCTTATACTCATAAGAAAATACTTTATAAGAAGAATGCTACATATATTATCTTATACTCATAGGAAAATACTTTATAAGAAGTATGCTACATATATTATCTGATACTCATAAGGAAATACTTTATAAGAAGTATGCTACATATATTATCTTATACTCATAAGAAGTATGCTACATATATTATCTTATACTCATAAGAAAATACTTTATAAGAAGTATGCTACATATATTATCTTCTACTCATAAGAAAATACTTTATAAGAAGTATGCTACATATATTATCCTATACTCATAAGAAAATACTTTATAAGAAGTATGCTACATATATTATCCTATACTCATAAGAAGTATGCTACATATATTATCCTATACTCATAAGAAAATACTTTATAAGAAGTATGCTACATATATTATCCCATACTCATAAGAAGTATGCTACATATATTATCATATACTCATAAGAAAATACTTTATAAGAAGTATGCTACATATATTATCATATACTCATAAGAAAATACTTTATAAGAAGTATGCTACATATATTATCATATACTCATCAGAAAATACTTCATAAGAAGTAAGCTACATATATTATCCTATACTCATAAGAAAATACTTTATAAGAAGTATGCTACATATATTATCTTATACTCATAAGAAGTATGCTACATATATTATCCTATACTCATAAGAAAATACTTTATAAGAAGTATGCTACATATATTATCTTATACTCATAAGAAGTATGCTACATATATTATATTATACTCATAAGAAAATACTTTATAAGAAGTATGCTACATATATTATCTTATACTCATAAGAAGTATGCTACATATATTATATTATACTCATAAGAAAATACTTTATAAGAAGTATGCTACATATATTATCTTATACTCATAAGAAAATACTTTATAAGAAATATGCTACATATATTATCCTATACTCATAAGAAAATACTTTGTAAGAAGTATGCTACATATATTATCCTATACTCATAAGAAAATACTTTATAAGAAGAATGCTACATATATTATCCTATACTCATAAGAAAATACTTTATAAGAAGTATGCTACATATATTATCCTATACTCATAAGAAAATACTTTATAAGAAGTATGCTACATATATTATCTTATATTCATAAGAAAATACTTTATAAGAAGTATGCTACATATATTATCCTATACTCATAAGAAAATACTTTATAAGAAATATGCTACATATATTATCCTATACTCACAAGAAAATACTTTATAAGAAGTATGCTACATATATTATCTTATACTCATAAGAAAATACTTTATAAGAAGTATGCTACATATATTATCTTATACTCATAAGAAAATACTTTATAAGAAGTATGCTACATATATTATCCTATACTCATAAGAAAATACTTTATAAGAAGAATGCTACATATATTATCCTATACTCATAAGAAGCATGCTACATATATTATCCTATACTCATAAGAAGTATGCTACATATATTATCCTATACTCATAAGAAAATACTTTATAAGAAGTATGCTACATATAATATCAAGATGTACTTAAGTTAAACTATGCTGTCAAATGTTCAATTCTCATAACGTTTATTTGTTCAAACTTTTATTTATTATATCACCACTTTTATTTATTATATCACCACAGTAGTAACCACATCCTATTTTGAAGCACAGATGCTACTCATCATTTGACATCAGTAGAATTCCAGTTAAATTAAGACTCGTCACCAGGACATACGTGCTGCAAACAAAACGCATTAAGTACTACAGAAATGAAA
Organism: Bathymodiolus brooksi; assembly: GCA_963680875.1. Lineage (NCBI taxonomy): Eukaryota > Metazoa > Mollusca > Bivalvia > Mytilida > Modiolidae > Bathymodiolus > Bathymodiolus brooksi. The sequence continues at coordinate 130,498,276 of OY804579.1, read as the reverse complement.
CTGACCCAACATGCCTGCTATGCGGAGCAGCTGAAGAGAATGTACTACACTTCATTCTCCCATGTCACAAACACAGGTAGCATAACAATGGACGTCTAGAATTTCGTAAGGGGAAAATCAGTTAAAATGTGGTTTCTAAAATAATCAAAATGTGCTCAAAACTGTATTACTAATTACAGAGACATTAGTGTTATCATCTGAAAATGGAATTTAAAAAAAAAAAGGACTTAAAAGCATCTTATGAACTGTGTATTATTATCAATCGAGATATGTAGGTAGCTATTGTTTACTTTGTACTTGAGTTCAACTCACCTGTGTGGATATACATGTACATGTATCGTATAATATGACTATATACTAGTAAACTATAAATGACATTAAATAACATCATCTCAGTAACTACTATAGTATAATATAAGTATATGAGAAGAAATATTAGAATGGGCAAAAAAAATCAGGAACAAAATGGTGGCCGAACTAATAGTAGGAATAGAAGCAATAAACAACAGAAAACTGAATTTTCGGCCCTTACGTCTGAACAACGCAAACGTTTCCTCTCCAGTGAAACATCTGACATTGGCGAAGAAGCCGAGGTACTTCTAGATGCAATTCTAGGCGCACTTAGTAGCAAAGAGACAATGGACCGCTTCGTAACTGCACTAGTCGGTATACCCGAAATAAAAGCAAAACTAATAGAGCACCTTGTTCCTTCCCTTGAAAATCGAATAGCTGAAGTTATACAGCCTGTAAAACAAGACATAATACAACTCGAAGACAAAATTACAGAAACTGACATGAGAACGGATGATCTTGAGCAGTATGGCAGACGGCATAGCTTAAGGATTTCTGGCATACCGGAATCGCATAAAGAACACACTGATATGCTCATCTGTGAATTTCTAAAGAATGAACTAAATATTGAAATAAACATGGGCAATATTGATCGTTCGCATCGGGTAGGTCAGAAAAACCCCAACTTAAATAGACCTATAGCTATACCGCCTCAAAGAACACGTATACGCTAATCGAATGTACCTTAAAAAGGGTTATTATATTAATGAATCATTATCCAAAGGAAGATCTAGTTTATTCTATAAGGCTAGACAACTGAAGAAACAAAAGTTAATCCTAGATACGTGGACAAGAGATGGTAACATTTTTGTAAAAATCCTAGATAGTACCGTTAAAGTATGTTCACGGGAAAGTCAATTGCCGATCACATTTGCTCCAAAGACTTCGGTTCCTAAACCATTCAAAACTGGGCAGAAGCCAAAACCAAACGAACAAGAACCAGCTCACAAGTCCAATAATGCCGTAATTGTAACAGAAGTTAGTTTATTCCAATCCTGAACCTTGTACAGTAAACAACGGGGGTGAAGAAATTGAACTCCTTTCGTCTACAGTAATTAATACGCCGGACAATGTATAAAAAAAAATTAAAAAAAAATGATACTATAATAAACTTATTTTTTTGTTGTTATATAAATGTTTACTTCTCAGGGAAACTCCAATCTATACTGTTTACTTCTGTGTTACTTTAAGCAAATTAACATTCAGTCTATTAATAATATTAGTAAATAATAAGCTTCCTAAGTTGTTTGTCATATTATATATAAATGTTTACTGTTTTCAGGGAAATTCCAATTTATACTGGTTACTCCTGTGTAATTTTAAACAAATTTACACTCTATTAATAATATAACCAGAGAGGTATCTCTGATATTAGTAAACCAGTCAAACCTATTCAATGGGCAAAGTTGGAATTTAATATTATTCTATAAATAGAAACTATATGGATTACCTTAATTGGCTTTCCCCTTATCTATCATTTATCTTTTAAATGCATGTGTATTATATTATGTTCTTATGTTTTTGTGTAACTCTTTGTTTGTATTCTCAATTCTTCAGAATACTTTTTGTTCGTTATTTTTCATTTCAAATTAATTGTGATTTTTTGAGTCATGTGATATATGCAATCTACTTGGTCAAGGTCATGTCAGTATTATTATTAGCACAAGATGGCCGCCCCCAGTGCAGCGAAGTTCTAATGTTTATTTCAGACACCAATGACTAGTTCTATCATGAACAGATACTACAAAGGGTCGGCCATCGAATATGATGAACAAAATGCTGTAAAAAATGGTAAAACAAAAATTAGAAATCTCTTTTATTGTCAAAATAACTCGCACTATAAACAAACTGTACTGTACTACATTCTATTAATAGGACATATTGAATCAAACCCTGGTCCAAATATTGTATCGGGCAAACCTAATTTGAAAAATGGTTCACTAAAAATTGCACATATTAATGTATGCAGTTTATTACCAAAAATTGACTTAATTGAATTAGAAATGTCAAATAATGATATACTTGTATCAGAAACACATTTAAGTCAGGATATTGACAACGAGGATATCCAATTAAGGGGTTTCCAAAACCCAATACGTGTTGACAGGAACCGCCACGGTGGCGGAGTGGCAATTTTCACCAAACCTAATACCGTATTAAAGCCCCCCTTCTAATTAACGCCCCCCTCCCGTATTCAGGCCTATAGAACATTTTGACTTCTAATTAATGCCCCCATTTCATAAAATGTAAACTCCACTTATAGGTACCTAATCAACAACACAGCGTGTTAAAGTTCCCAAAATAGTTACAGCGTTTGAAGAGTTTTACGCATCACTAATCAGCAATAATTGTCCAGGTAAACAAACACGTTTTCTGTCAACATTAAAGAACTTGGCTGCCGCATGTTTTCCCCTTTCTTCGGCAAATTTAATTACTCTCAACTTAAAAGAAAAATTATATTTTTGTCTAGCTTTATTCTTAGATTCCATTTTAAATAGCAGTGGGTTTTAGTAAAGTTCTTAATTTTTCAACATCAGCAGCTTGTCCCGAAAATGTGTACGTACACGGTAATTATAATCCTATATTGAAAAACTTGTTGCCGGTTACAGTTGCAAATAGTTTGCCACCTCTTTTAAGAAAAAAATTAAATACTTTGCTGTGTTCGATGGGCACATGTCCTACACATTGTTCTTTATTTCCATCATTTCGAACGAGTTTCACAGCAGATTTGTCATTTGGATTATTTTCTTCTCTGTCACAACGAAGTTTCTCGCCGATCTCGTATGTCCAGATTGATTTATATACGTGATAACCTCGAATAGAACTTTCAAAATTAAACTCCATTTGCTGCTCCATGCACGTTTCTAGATGGAATTTATAAATTAAGGTCAGACCAACCCAACACACACTAATTTACCGATATCAAAGTCATTTCATTAGGTAATGTATATTGACATTGCACGTGTATATTTCTATAGTCTGTTTCATCAAATTAACCTCATCTAACGACTATAAAACTCGGAAATTCGTTTCTCTAATAGACGCCCCCTATTTTAAAAATGCATTCGCCCCCGGGGCGTTTATTAGAAGAAATACGGTATATATATATATATGTGAAAAGCCGGAATGTCACACTAGTGAAATTGAAATCCTTTGGTTAGAAGTTATCATAAATAATTTAAAAGCGATGGTTGGAGTTATTTATAGACCCCCACATTCAGATGTGTCATATTGGGGGAAATTCGAAAACAATATCCAGCCTATATTGGATTGGAATATTCCTGTAATACTTGGAGGTGATTTAAACATTGATATGTTGGGTAATCAGTGTGGGCACCTTGAAGACATTCTCACACGTCTAAACTTGGAGAATGTTGTGTGGGAGCCAACACGTATTACCCATACATCAGCTACATGTATCGATTTATTTATTACAAACAGACCAAATCTTGTTCTTGATATTAAAGTTTCCCCGAACTTTTGCAGTGACCACTGCCCAGTCAGTGTAGACATTAATATCAAAACGAGTAAAGAGCAGTGTTATAAACGCACAATTAGAAAATATGATCAGGCTGATTATAATTCCATAATCCATGAAATGGAAGGCAAGAATTGGAGTATTCTCTTTAAAAATAAAACTGTCAATGAGAACTACTCTAATTTCCTTTCTATTTTAAATGAGACGTGTGATAAACACATACCTACTAAAACTGTAATTATTAGACCAGATGATAAACCGTTTATGAATAGCTCTATAAGGAAGGCGATTCGAAAGAGAGATCACATTCATTATAGAGCTAAATCTACCAACAACCCAGATCACTGGTCACAATATAGACATTTGCGAAATGATGTTATAAGATTGGTAAGAGAAGCCAAAACTGAATATAGAAATAAACTTACTTCTCAATTAATGGACAAAAGTATCCCACCAGACAAATGGTGGAGAATTGCCAAATCAGTTTGTAAACTAAACAATTGTAATAAAGTTTCACCCCCTATAAAACATGAAGGTAGAATAATAATTCATCCCTCAGAGAAATGTGATATTTTTAATAAGTACTTTGCTGATATTTCAAATATTGAAAATGAACCAAATCTCCCGAATGAAGACTTTGCCCGTGACAATATTTGTCCTGAATTATTGATTACTGAACAAGAAGTAAAAGACCAATTAGAAATACTGAATAATTCCAAACCAAGTGGCCCAGATGGTGTTGCACCAAGGATCTTACGCAGTGTTTCTCAGTGCCTTGTTTCCCCCCTTACATTATTATTTAATCAGTCATTGCAATGTGGACAACTTCCATATATTTGGAAACGCTCACACGTAACCCCTGTGTACAAAAATAAAGGGGTTGCATCCGACATTACAAACTTTCGACCTATTGCCCTTACTTGTGTTCTGTGTAAGATGATGGAAAAAATAATTGTGAAACATTTGCATAACTATGTATTGGAGCATCATATTATTACAGAACACCAGTCAGGATTTCAACCAAAAGATTCTACAGTAAATCAACTTGTATATATTTACAACACTATTATCAGTAACCTTGATATTGGTAAAGACATAAGGTTTATATTTTGTGATATTTATAAAGCATTCGATAGGGTTTGGCATACAGGACTTTTATATAAATTACGCAAAATTGGTATTGATGGAAATTTTCTAAGTTGGGTTACAGATTATTTAGATGATAGGAAACAAAAAGTGGTCTTAGATGGATTCTCATCTGGGTGGGAGGGAATTGATGCTGGGGTTCCCCAAGGGTCTGTGTTGGGCCCTTTCCTGTTCCTATATACATAAACGATATTGTTGATGATCTTGATTGTAATATCAAACTCTTTGCCGATGATACATCTTTGTATGTAATAGTCGATGAACAAAATTATATACAAGCTGCAGATATGCTTTCGACAGACTTGTCTCATATTCATAACTGGTCACAAAACTGGGCTATTGAATTTAATCCTAATAAAACTGAATCAATTTTATTTACTAGACGAAATATAAATAACCCTCCAGTTTATTTTGGGGATATGGACAACAGAGTGGCAGATGTTAATACTCACTGTCATCTGGGTCTGGATCTCCAAAGTAATTGTAAATGGGGTGATTATGCAAGTAAAATTTATAAGAAAGCATGTGACAGACTGAAAATTCTTAGAATGCTCAAATATCAAGTTGACAGAAATGTATTGATTAATATATATTTGTCATTTATCCGACCTATACTAGAATATGGAAATGTAATTTGGGACAATTGTACCCAAAATGAAGCTAATCTATTGGAAAGTGTTCAGGTTGAGGCAGGCAGGATAATTACAGGGTTGAGAGTAAATTCATCCAGATCTAAATTATATAGTGAACTTGGCTGGGAACCCTTTTATAAAAGAAGAGAGAAACAAAAGTTGATTTTACTCTATAAAATAATAAATGGTTTAACTCCGGACTATATGTATGACATGATCCAACCATACACAGAAAATATTTACAATTATAATCTACGACAACAAATATCGGGGGACAATTTTAGACTACCCTTTTGTAATACTGTCTCATATAGCAAAAGTTTCATCCCTTGTACGTTACGACTCTGGAATGGTCTGTCTGCCTCAACACAGTCCAGTCCTTCTCTTAATATATTTAAGACAAGACTGAACTCTGGTACAAAAGCTTCGCCTAAATATTTTCATATAGGTGACAGAAAAGAAAATATCATACACTGTCAGATGAGGAATGATGCTAGCAATCTAAATCTACATTTGCAGCAACATTACTTATCTGACAGACCATCTTGCCCACATTGCAATGATCCCTGTGAAAGCCCCTCCCATTATTTTATGCACTGCCCTTTATACAATATTCATAGGCAACAACTTGTTGATTCCTTTAATAAACTTAACATAGAATTTACTATTCAAACCATTCTTTATGGAAGTGAAACCTCTGATTATAATCAGAATGTAAAACTTTTTCGTGCAGTACATTCCTTTATTAAGCAGAGCAAACGATTTGATAATAATATAGTAATATAAATTAAATTTTTTAAACATTTTAAACTATAACAGTATTCTCACATATGATGGACCATGATTGCAAATATCGGTACTATTCCTCTCACATGACTAAATTAAATTAACTTATTGATATTCTATTTATAATTTATTTTGTTTTATAAATATATACATGTATATATAATGTCATAAATCTCATATTTACACTATGATAATTACCTACTGCCTGCTAATAAAAAATTTCTAAAATGAATTAAGTATTTAAATTAAATTGAGAGGTAATAAATCTAGCAACATCGTACACTGGTAACACTTTTAGATAGCAACTAATTGTATTTAAAAAAAATTAGTAGATCTCATATCAGCCAAATTGTCGATAAAATCTAATCAATGTTAACTACTTACATGTATCAATAACTGAATATATGAGATTTCTGACTGCTATTGTATACTCGAGTTATTTCCCTTTGAGTATGAAATTCTATATTGTGTATTGTAAATATTAACTGCATGCATTATTGATTGTTGCTGTTGCCTTGTGTATGGAGAGGATTTATATAGGCTATTGCCTGCTATCCAATCCATTTCATTTATTTATGAATAAAATATGTTTAAAATGAAAATTCTCCCATGTGAAAAACTACAGTCGGAGAGAGTAGCTTTACTGTCCGAGATCAACATGAGTTCCAAAATAATGAAAATTTTACGGGCTTGAGCGAAGTTGACCAACTACAACTGTTAATGGATAATACGATCAAGGTGAAACCTACCAAGAAAAACTCAGCCAGTGCATAGCCAGACTCGAAGGTCTATCAAGGAGATTAATGTTCAAATTGCATATTAAGAGAAAGAAGCTTCTGGAGAGTAATAGAGGCAAAATACAGACAACAATGAAGAAACGGATCTAACATTGCGAAAAGGGGGAGGGGAGAGCCGTCCGGGGATTGCCCAAGAATCCATAACAATAAACTGTGATAATTGTTTCAGATTTTAGACTTTGAAAGATGACGTTTTAGATCTTAAACTGTAAATACGATTCGTTTTAGATTTTAAGATGTGACAATTATTTTTTTAAACCTCGAACCAAACCGTAACAAATAGATTTTAGATTTTAACCATACGAACAGAGAGTTTTAGATTTTAAACAGTGATGCGTCTTCTTATATTTTTCCAATACATGCAACATGCATATTGTATACGTAATGTCGGGACAATCGTTGTGGATTGTTTTAGCTTGATTTGATAAACTTTTATATCCCGTGTGAATAAGCCTGATTTTTAGTGTGCATAAATTCTATTCATGAATACGGAGGTGATGGGATTTTCACTTGCGCAGCACTGTACAGCGCACCACCACCCAACACACGTTCAACATACGACACAGTATGGTTCTCCTTTGAAAGGGGTAAAGATACAGAGGTAAGGTAAGATATATGGGGACGGACAAAACAATATTTGAGGAGGAGCTACCGGAAGTGACGTCACCGGCCCTAACCGGAAGTGAAGTCAGTCACGTGACCGGAAGTATATTCTGCGCATGCCCGATTTTCCATCGTAATTCTTTTCGGCTTCCCGCGCTTTTTTCTTACTATAGTAGTAGTACAAAATGTAGTACAAGTAGTACAGTAGTACAAGTAACATGGCTACCGGAAGTGACGTCAGTCACGTGATCCCTTTGGGGTTCCCTTGTGTGTGTGCATGAGCAACCGGAAGTTGCGCAATATCCACCCTAGTGGGGCCTTTTCATCGGAAGTGACGTCATCAACCGTCGCCCGAAGTGATTCCCTTGGGTGGGGTGCGCGCATGTGCAACCGGAAGTTGCGGAATATCCGATCAAATGCCACCCTTAGGGCTTCTCCTGGAAGGGTGGGATGCGCGCATGCGCGACCGGAAGTGCCCTTGAGGTGTTATTTTATTTGTTCTCAAACCTAACCCAAAAGAAGATTGAAATGTTTTATATCATCAACCAATCACATCATTGGAAATTGAACCAATCAGAAAGCAGGATACAAAAAGAAACAACCAATCACAGCCATCGTAATAAATGACTTTTCCTATATAAGCCCGTGATTGATTCCATCTTCATTCTTTCTGAACAGCTACGATGTTCGCCTGCGAGAAATGCGGCAAAGAATTTAGTGTGACCGAAGGTCACGTGAACCCTTCGGGTTACCTTGGAAATATTGGAAATATTTGAGCGCTTATGCGCGACCGGAAGTGCCCTTGGGGTGCTCTCTAGGACGTCCGCGTCTATCGTTTTCTAGCCCTGGTTATCTGGCCCTTTCCCGCCATTTTATTTTCATATAATATAATATATTTCAATAATGGTTTTCACCTACAGTGTTTTTGGATATGTTCGCTATGTACTCCAAGTAGTCTATCACGTCCGCGTTCTCACTGTGGGGGTACTAAATAATCTAAGAGTCAAATGAATGAAATGGTAAATTTGATCCCTACTTGCATAATCTCTAGCAAAAAAAAACCTATTCCAGGATGATTCTTCTCAATTGTGAAAAACAATGTATATACATGTATAGAGGGAGGAGGAGGGCGGAGGAGGAGGAGGAGGGCGGCGGCGCCAGCGGAGGTCTCATTGGGTGTAATTATGACTAACACAGAAATCAAGTTTCATATTTTATTGTTCACTTTACATTAAGTTCAAGCTCTGTTTCTCAGTCTCTTTCATTTAATCTTCTCCGGTCACTTTATTGTTCATTGTCCTCAGTTCTGGCTCTCTGTCTTCAAATAAAGGTATGGTCTTTTTCAGTTCTTTTCATTCGTAAAGACTCAGGGTCACTCCTCTCTTCGTAGGATCCAATGTCCATTCTTCATTAGGCACGAAGTACTTCCTGATGTGAATTGTCAGTTGAGTGGCTTTGATGATGACGTAGACGTCTTCTCCCAGGTCATATCTCCAGTCCACGGGTTCTCCGTCTTTCACTCGACTGATCAAATCGTCCACCACTTGCGTAGCACTGCACAAGGCTTTCCACTGTGGTAATGATAAGCTGACACCGACTTTGGTAGGAATCGTATTTTTTTCACTCTTTTTGTTTAACTTGAACTGAGGAAGAGAGAAAAAAGACATCTTGTGAATGTGGTCATCATCAATTTTTTTCGTTTTTTTTAGTGGTGTGATGGAAAGTTGTGGAGAAAGTTTACGTTTTTGAAACCTTTTCCTACTTCTATTATTTAAACTTCTACTATCTAAACTCACCATCAGTTCTTCTTCTTCTTCTTCTTCTTCTTCTTCTTCTTCTTCTTCTTCTTCTTCTTCTTCTTCTTCTTCTTCTTCTTCTTCTTCTTCTTCTTCTTCTTCTTCTTCTTCTTCTTCTTCTAGATTGTTCTCAGTATCACGCATCTCTGCGTCTACAGCATTCATCACTTCATCCATTTCTGCGTCTACATCATTGTCCCCTTCCCTTATCTCTTTGCTGGTAGTAGCAACTTGATTATCCTTATTGTCACTCATCATTGACGCCTATAAAGAAAATGATAAAAAAAAATATATATATATTAAGGAATATTTATAATATTCTAAAGGTTAACTGACTAAATACATGATTCTGATTAGTTAATACAAAGGTCATATGACTAAATACTCAATTCTGATTGCCTTCTCCATAAAACTTTGGAAACACTCTATACAACGTGAATCATTCAATTTCCCTTCAAGGTCTTCACAGAAGGCTTCTAGTATGATTTGATGATATTGGTGTAGTACTAGTTTTCCGTCCACTGTAGGATGCAATTGAATGTATGCCAAAAAAAATGCAAGAAATTCCCGAAAAGAGTTTATTTGATCTAGACTACTTTGATATTGTCTTCTTGCCATATATTTGATAAGAATCTTCTTCAAGTAAGTCCACATCTGGAAAAGCAATTTGGTGTCTATATAAGACCAAAGCCAAACTAGAAATAAACATTCGTAGGCAAAATGTCTACTTATAAAGATTATTTGAATAACATTTGGTACGACCTCCCAAAAAATCCTGTTGGTTTTACAGGACTGAAAGCTTTGAGACGTTTTATTATTAAAGACAATAAATATAGAATTGGAAAAGTTCGATTGTAGAAATGGTTACAAAATCAACCATCCTACAGTGTACGGAGAAAAGTGGTTCGAAAAGTCCCTACTCAGAAAATTAAAGTTCCTAGAGTTAATTATCAGTGGGATGGCGATCTCATGGACTTGTATAATATTAAAGAGTATAATAATAGTGTATGGAAAATGTCAGATACGCAACTCTCCATGATGAGTAATTAGTGTATGGAGAATGTCAGGTACACAACTCTCCCTGATGAGTAATTAGTGTATGGAGAATGTCAGATACACAACTCTCCCTGATGAGTAATTAGTGTATGGAGAATGTCAGATACACAACTCTCCCTCATGAGTAATTAGTGAATGTAGAATGTCAGATAAACAACTCTCTTTGATGAGTAATTAGTGCATGGAGAATGTCAGATACACAACTCTCCCTGATGAGTAATTAGTGTATGGAGAATGTCAGATACACAACTCGCTTTGATAAGTAATTAGTGTATGGAGAATGTGAGATACACAACTCTCCCTGATGAATAATTAGTGTATGGAGAATGTCAGATACAAAACTCTCCCTGATGAGTAATTAGTGTATGGAGAATGTCAGATACACATCTCGCCTTGATGAGTAATTAGTGTATGGAGAATGTCAGATACACAACTCGCCTTGATGAGTAATGCGTAATTAGTGTATGGAGAATGTCAGATACACAACTCGCCCTGATGTGTAATGAGTAATTAGTGTATGGAGAATGTCAGATACACAACTCGCCTTGATGAGTAATTAGTGTATGTAGAATGTCAGATACACAACTCTCACTGATGAGTAATTAGTGTATGGAGAATGTCAGGTACACAACTCTCCCTGATGAGTATTTAGTGTATGGAGAATGTCAGATACACAAATCTCCCTGGTGAGTAATTGGTGTATGTAGAATGTCAGATACACAACTCTCCCCGATGAGTAATTAGTGTATGGAGAATGTCAGGTACACAACTCTCCCTGATGAGCATTTAGTGTATGGAGAATGTCAGATACACAACTCTCCCTGATGGGTAATTAGTGTATGGAGAATGTCAGATACACAACTCTCCCTGATGAGTAATTAGTGTATGGAGAATGTCAGATATACAATTCTCCCTGATAAGTAATTAGTGTATGTAGAATGTCAGATACACAACTCTCCTTGATGTGTAATTAGTGTATGGAGAATGCCAGATACACAACTCTCCCTGATGAGTAATTAGTGTATGGAGAATGTCAGATACACAATTCTCCCTGATGAGTAATTAGTGTATGGAGAATATGAGATACACAACTCTCCCTGATGAGTAATGAGTAATTAGTGTATGGAGAATGTCAGATACACAACTCTCCCTGATGAGTAATTAGTGTATAGAGAATGTCAGATACACAACTCTCCCTGATGAGTATTTAGTGTATGGAGAATGTCAGATACACAACTCTCCCTGATGGGTAATTAGTGTATGGAGAATGTGAAATACACAACTCGCCCTGATGAGTAATGAGTAATTAGTGTATGGAGAATGTCAGATACACAACTCTCCCTGATGAGTAATTAGTGTATGGAGAATGTCAGATACACAACTCTCCCTAATGAGTAATTAGTGTATGGAGAATGTCAGATACACAACTCTCCCTGATGAGTAATTAGTGTATGTAGAATGTCAGATACACAACTCGCCCTGATGAGTAATGAGTAGTTAGTTTATGGAACATACAACTTTGCATAAACGTAAAAGTGTAAATGCAGCTCATAGCGAACAAAGGTTTGTTAGAAGAGGTCGTTCGTTGGTGGCTTTAATTGCAGGTATAATCAGAGAATGGATCATACCTTTTGACTCCTCACATTGAAGAGTTCTAAGAAATGGCGATTATATTATTTGAATGGGCCAATAACAACCATTCCATGCAAACTGAGCCACTGCAAGTTGTCATAGAGTGAGGCAGCCCATGCACCAGAAAACCATTTGCGTACCGTTCTGAGGAAGAGTTGCGTATTTGAATAATCACACATCTTTCGGAAGACAGTACCCTACAGGTGAACAAATTGTTTCTTGTAAACACTCTTTTGCAAATGGTTTACGCTTTTTTGTCTTGTATAAAAACATGCATTCATAAAATGAAAAACAAAAAATATATCCCACCATCGGAACAGTTTCAAAATCCAATCGATAGCCATTGAATAGTCTTACAAAGATTATCTTCATGTTTTAAAGATGTTTGTGTGATTTTCATTTCAGCTGTAGTTTCCTCAGGGGTAATTGTTGGAACACTATTCGTTGTAGTTGTTTCGTTGATTTCTGCTTGTGTTATTATGAAGTAAGTATGATTTATTGATTGATTGGTTGATTATTGCTTAACATCCGGCGAGCAGTACTTCAGCTATAGTTCAATGAAATATAAAAAAAATATATAGAAATGAGAGAACCGATTGTTCAACAGGATCAGTGACTTTTGATTGCTACTGAAAAGGTATGAAAAGTTGAATAAAGAGGAAAAAAATTAATCTTTTATAATGACTACAATACACCTACTTTTTTTTCAAAATCTGCAAAAGAGGACTTTATCGTGCAAGATGAGTGGTACTCTCCAAATACGTTACCTACTAGGGTCCACGATCAGGTTTTCCGTATTATAACCCGACAACCCGCTTAGCAGCTCTGCGGCTTTGAGCCCGGCATATCTTCAAGAGTTGGAGTATTAAAAGTTATTGCAATTGAGTATTGTTAAACATCAAGTGAGCATATTAGTACTATATTCATGACGAGTTTTTGAATACCCGCGGTAATAAATCTTGTGGCGGTGTGTTGAGCCTCAAGATGGACGTTTTGTTTGCAAAAATGAGAAGAGTGGAAGATAGATACATGTAGTATCGACATTCTCCACTCATTAGTTCTTATTTACGTTCCGTCCAGGGAGCGCTATGAATTTCTTTCATCCACTACAAACAGCGGACACCCGTTCATGAAGACTTATACCACACAGGGGAGATACATAGTGTCAGAAATTGTATTTTGAATATCACTGAATTATGTAGATTGTATTGCCATTTTTTCGAAACATAACTCCTTGGCTTGTTTTATTTTTATCACAATTTTAGCAAAAATGTTGAAAACTGTTTACAAATTCTTTACTGGATGCATTGATCGAAACTCTTTGTGTCCTTAATAAAAATCATTAAATACACGTTACATACAATCTTTTTTTTTAAACTTCAATAACATGCCAAAATGTTAGACAAATGGCTACATATCAATTTCTAGTTCCAAATTTAGGACTATCCTAATTCAATTACTTTCTTATCAAACATCAACAGTACAAACCTTTTTGACATTGGATGACAAAGCTTTCTAATCGAAAGAATAATACATGTACATTTTCTAAAAAATATAATATTTTTTATTGTTAAGGCACCGACAAGCTTCCAGATTGAAAGAGGACAGAAGAATTATTGAGAAAAATGAAGTATCAAACAGAAGTTCTGTGTATTCGCATCAGCAGAAGGTCTAGCTGAAGACCCAACCGCATTTACAACTAGCGGATCAGACTACAGTTATGTAGAAACTACGTCAAATCAAATAAACTCGGAAGTTAATAAATCATCACATTTTCTTGAAAAGGAAAAAATGAAAACATCGTCAGCGATTAAGATAAATAATGGTAATTCTATCATGGACGTAATTGATAATGAACTTGATACTAGTGGTAATGGTGTACCAAATACTTCTAACAACACACAATCGGAAAAGTCAGTGGTTTCAGCAGACGACGATACATATATGGCACGATGATGTTTATGACCATATAGTCAATGATACCATCACTGATATCTTTCTTCTCCTTTCTTCTTTGAGAAGCAACCTAAATCAATACCTGAATCCTAGATTTTAGTAGCGTCTGCAGGGATGGTGGTATATAAGATCGAGAAATCAAATGTTTTAAAGTGTGTTACAAACAAATCTAGAACGTTAAGTCTCCAGCAAGTCTTTTGAGTTTTTTAATATCCACATTTGATTAACGCCACTCCTAGAATAGTAACAGCTGTAACAATAGAAGAGGATTGAAAAGTATCTCCGACAACGAAATGGCGAGAAATGTAACGAAGAGTGAAAATAAAAACGATATTATGTGACATTATCGTTTTTATTTAACTCGGCCAATCCTGCAATATAATAAATATATATATTTGGAATTTACATATTAGTCGATTTTTAGAGTACCTGATGAAGGTTATTCTAGAAATCAGTCCTGCGCATTATTTCATATTAAACGTATTAATTTGAAGCATTATTATATTTTTAAAAGATTCATATATTAAGCTAAGGCCTCAACAAACATGTTTCTTATGTTTCTTAAATATTCCCTTGTGTTTTACTTATATTCCATCTGCGTATTTATCAGATATTATAAGCTGACATATATTTATTATTTCAATAAGAAATTGTAATTTAAAACGAAGACAGGTATACATGACATCTTATCCAGACGACACAAATAAGTAATGTAACATATATATAACATAACAACGTGGTTACACCGATTCATGTGGAAATTTAATGCATCTTTATTTACTTCCGGGTCTTATATTGGTGGAAATAACTATTTGACAAGATGGCTCTTTCACCTTCTGTATATATGATTCTGTTCTGTGTCGGAGGTATGCTTTAAGTACTACTATCTTATATGTTTGTTTTTACTTTTTTCTGAATTTAGAGCCATATACATATAATTATAGTGTTCGCTAGGTACAATAAACTCTTCGAGCTGAAAGAACGAGTCGTACATTGTAATATACATGTATTTAGCTGACTTCTGTTAATATTAATAAATCAGATTGTATTTTAATCACATTATATAATTACTGGCTTAAGATGAACCTGTTGTGATTGAAGATATATAACACTTTTATTGTACACCAACAAAATTAAGTCCGTGGAGATCTAAATATCAAAAGAGGGAGGAATATATAATTGTATGTAAATATGTGGAGAGGACCTTTGTAAGTTGGAATAACTTGTGTCCGATCCAAATGTTATATAGTTAATAATAAAATAAGTGTAATCTAAAAGAGGGAGGATTGGGATCCAATTGACCGTTTAACCCGGCCACATTTCTGTGCAAGTCCCTAGCCTGACTTAGATTTCCAACGTCATGTGTCTATTTTACGTTCAATTGTTTGAGGTGAAGGGTTGTTCGCTTTGTTGATATTGGTGGAATTGTTGATCATCAATGTTCAAGCTTTCTTTTCATAAAACAAACAAACTAAAATAGTATTGTCATATAAATCAATAGTTCATGGTATCCTTGTCCTTAATTCTAATAAATGTTTTATAAAGGAACCTGCATTTTCTCATTGCTTTTGTGTTGGTGGAGAGAGAATGTATTTTGTGTCGTTTTCTGTCAATAATAGCATCAATCTCAAACTTTTTTTCTTTTTTTTTTTTACTTTTGTGTCTTTTTTCCCCTTAAAATCGATGTATTAGCAATGAGAAAATATCTAGCGTCATTGAAATCATAAGGAAAAGATGATTAAATGTATTCGCAAAAATTACACAATGCATCGTACTGGGTCATGTTTGCGAAAACCAGAGGAACAATCAAGAATAGACAATCAGGAGAGACAGGCAACATTAGGCATAAGACACTGAACAAAAACTCCAAAAAACATAGAAAACTAAGATGGTACTAGCGAAAGGAAAATACCTTGCTTCTTATAAGACTCCTGCATATAAAAGGAAGCAATCCAGCTGTACGAGGGGTATTAGGATAATGCATAAAATGAACGACCATAAGAGGAGACATAATTATTGAACTCGCATGTGTTTTAAGCCCTTTCGTTTTATTTTACATACTTTTTTTAATCTTTTGATTGGGCGTACCTGATGACGGTTATTCAAGAAATTCGTCGTGTGCACAAAATTTGATATCCACGTTTCATAGATCTCGTTGAAAATTGACCACGGTCTCAATTTCTCCTGCTAATGTCTCAATTTTCAACGTAGAAAAAATGTCTACATGGATCAAAATTCGGGTAATATGTTCGTACTGATCTTGTCCTGTATATTGACAATGTTTTTCGAATACTTATGAATTTAAGACAAAACAGATTAGATAAGTCCGAACAAGTTTTTGAGTAAGTGAATGATTTTAATACAAAAACAACAGTACAAGGGACAAGATAAATAAAATATAAAGACGTTGATATGAACTCCCAATCTAGGAAAAAGCGAACATGATACCATAAGGCCTCAATATTTGAATAATTGATTAAGATCGTTATATACATGTACATTTAGCCTATTTGTAACCTTGAAGTATCCCATAAATAAGGGTAATAACAAAATGACCGAACTACGTAATGACCAAATTTATTATTAAATGTCATGTATAATGATTACGGACGTATGTGCATTGATCTCAAATTTTATTATAAAGGTTATTTCAGAAAAACCATCATTATTTTTTAACATTGTGTACATTGCATCATATGATATCTGGGTTGATATGTAATACGACTTATATACAATATAATGTAGGCAACACCCATCAGTGTGTAGTCGTCATATTGCTCTACCAAGTAACCAAATAGTATCCAACATTTCAATTATATACTGAACCACAAAAGAACCGTCGTCTTTCAAAATTTGCCATAAATCATTCCGAATACAAAATTGATGATATTTATTAACATCGGCCGAGACAGAGGTAATGGGGTTACAACCGCTCGCGACATGGATTAGGTTCTGAGATCCCATGTGGTGCCATTTGTTGATCGTCATTGGAACTACACTTTTCAGCATGACAACGCTCGTGCTCATACAGCAAGATCCACACATATAGGTTATGCCATGGCCTGTTCTTATCCCGGAACTGAAACCGATTGAACATCTGTGGGTGAGATTCAAAGACGACTTAGCGAAGCCAAGCCAAGGCAGACAATTGTAGCTGAACACGGTGCATCCTTCTTGGGGGTTTGGGCTCGTATTCCTATGGGATACATCATTCAATGTACAGGAGATGTATAATGCTCTAATCAACGACAATGTAGTACATACACGATACTGACTCGTTCCTCGTTTCTTCTTATTCTTTGATGCATTGTTGACAAAAGTTTCCGGAAAAAGCATTTCAGAAACTTGTTAGGTTTAGAAATCTGTTTGAAATGACATTCAGATATTTATTTTTAAACTTGCTATCTTTCAAAATAAAGATATTTGAAATTTTGATTTATACGACGTTTCTTTTGTGGTTCAGTATATTAAGGCATTGTTTATGCAAACACAAAAACCACCCAGTTTATTTGATTATGTCCCTTTATCTTTCTCATGTAAAAGCAAAGGAATTTTGATTACTTGATAAAGATTAAGAAGACTTTGAAGACACCAATGGGGTAATCAGAATCCGTAAATCGAAGAACAGACAACACAATGGTCAAAAGAAAAATTACAAAAGGGCAATCAACGATCTACAAAACATACGTGCATAAAACTGAAGATTGAGTAACACGAACCCCACCGGGGGTGAGCTCAAGTGCTCCGGAAGGGTAAGCAGTTCCTGCTCCAGTAGTGGCACCCGTCAAGCATGTACAGGTTGTTGCAAATAAAAGTTTAAGAAATGTTATTATTATAGTGCACTAAATACAATAGACAATAGGGACCGTCGTGGACGTGAACATATGTTAGTTGGATTTACAACTACCTGTGTAATCAGTGGCTATCACCACTAAAGTTGTAAGTTCGAATCCCGGTCATGGAGAGGTGTACTCAATACAACATTAAATGATAAGGATTGTGACTTGCGGCAGATCGGTGGTTTTATCCGGATAATCTGGTTTCCTATTGTTGAAATTGGCGTTAAACATCATAACTCTACCCAAAATACAATATATATTAATGCATTGTTTTGTAATATATAAATTATCACCCACGAATTGGTGGTTTTCAGTGGGTACTAGCTTTTCCTTTACCATTAAAACTAACCACCGCGAAATAGTCGAAATTTTGTCAAGCACCCTTAATGTTAACATCTGAAGAAGATCGTGTGCTACTCAAAAAGAGGGGAGCTTTGAGCATATAAAACTAGCTCCCTCTCCCGACAATTTAATATAATAATTAAAGGTCGTCTAACAATGTTAAAAATAAAAGGTCAGGTCGAAAAGACATTTAAATACCATCAACACAATCGCTTAAATATCTTTATATGTTATCTTGTAGATTTTGTTTTCCTTTTAGTAATTATGTTTGTGCCACGAGGTCGTCGAATTGTCAGTGGTGAATAAAAATAGAAAATAATTGTTCTGTGTCGAGCGGATGCTTTGAAAGTGTAAACATAAACTTGAGAAAATTATAGACAGTAATCAGTAATTAATCAAATTAATCCTATGCAGGAGATGAATGGGAATTATGTTGGTTCATGATAATTTATAATACTATTAATAAGAAATCATTGAGGACACAGTCACTCAATATCGAGGACAAAAAAATATAATGAAATAAATATATGATCCTGAAGAGGTTTCAAATAAACAAATTAAGCCCTTTGTAATTTGACACACATACTTCCCTAATGAATTAAATGATGGTCACGTTTACCAATATTATGCAAACTCGGGACCGTTGTGGTCGTGATCGTGTCGTAGTTGAATTTACAACTACCCTTTTAATCAGTGTCTATTACCGAGTTCGAATCCCGGTCATGACGAAGTGTACTCGATACATTATAATGTTATAAAGTGCGGCCGTTTTCATCCACCAATAAAACTCACGGCCACGATATAACAAAAATATTCTTGGAAGTGGCATTAAATACCATAACCTAAATCCTGCAAAAGAATACATATGTACGAGGAAGTAGTCAAGTTGTATAATTTAGTATACTAATTAAAAGTCGTATTTCAGTTTTCAAACGAAATATTCGGTCGACATTTACATACCATCAATACAATCTCACACAGCATCATCATATGATATGGTAGATTTGTTTCCTTTCAATAATTATATTCGTGTCATAAAAAATAGAAAAATGTTCAGCAACAAATTTAAATTATGTAAATTTGTTTTATGATATATTCTATCCTGAAAACGCATAGTTCATATGTGTTCAGTATAAACTGTTTATGTGGTGTAATGGTTTGGATGATCCTCTGGAAGTGCGGTAGATCCTGGGTTCGAGGTCCAGTCTTGCCAAGACTATAAAAATTATATATTTGTTGTTTTTCCTCTAATTCTTTACGCAGGAGGAGCACATACTGGTTGATCTTACAATGATAATGTGTCCGAGTGGAGTGACATGCCTATCAACGGACCGTTGTTTCAGCACCGAGCTATAATTATAACAAATTCAACTCGGTGTTTTGGTCTAGTACTTATCACTAAATGTAACTTATACTCTACATGACATAGTGGCGTTAAACAACAATCACTCCCCTTTCACAGGTGAACATTAAAACATCCGACTATAGTTCAAACAGCACTCTTTCGTCAGACATGTACAGTCAAGTCTCATTTCGTCAGAGTCGAAGTAATGTATTACTAGTAACTACTATGAATAAACCAAATCGTTTCTTCGAGTTTACCAGGGAAGCAACCCATCCGTGTGAGAGTGTAGTTGACATACTGCTTATTTGACATTAGACAATAATTGATTAATCAATATTCGAATATTTTATAAAACCAATTTCGATTTCTAACTCGCCTGAGTTACGGCCTAGTGAGCTTTACGAAGAGTTTGAAGATACCAAAGGGTTAATCACAATCTGTAAATCGAAGGACAGACAACACAATGGCTAAAAGAACTTGGTCATTGATCGTTGCTTAACATTAAATGAGCAATATGTCAGTTATGTTCATAATGAAGAAAAATGTGCAAAACATAAATTATCTAGGTGAAAGAAAATATGACACTGGTGTGGGCCTAAATTTGCAGGGTTAGATCGATTGTTGATATACGTGACATGAACAGTATTCCAGTTACATTCATGACGAAAACAAGTTTCATATAATACCTTATCTAGACAATTTCTACATGTATCAACATGTGGCTTATCCATAGGAGTTTCTGTAAGTTGTGTTTATATTTATTTCTTAACGTGTAATGAGCGTGACATACTCCATACTCGATTTGAGCCACTCATTTATGTCGAGTCCGAAGGAACAGTTGTGTATTTGATTCGTCTAACACAACCAGTGGACTCCCATTTCGGATGTGATTTTACCCACTATGTTTATAGAGAACTCCACAAGATATTTTCGTTTTACTGTTTTCGGCAATGCTTGTTTCTTTTTGCATTTAAGTAAAAAAAATATTAACCATCTTCCTACCCACCTCTAAACTTGTAAGTCGGGTTACATGAAACCTGGTTGGTCAAATACAATGCTACAATCGATATAGCATTCAAGTTTCAAGGCAGCCAACTCATACAGTGAGACAATGAAATAACAGTGCTCATATTGATATTTCATTCCACTCGAAGAAGCTATATACTATAGTATATTAATGTTTCGATTCTCCCGTCCATTAATCGAACGGTGTATCGAACCTGCAGTCGTCCTATCTCGAGGTGGGATGGGCACGATAATCATTACCCCATGGAGGTAGCATACTTCGGAATACATACAAACACATAGATTACAAGTAGGTTAAGTTCACCTTAGTCGATTTCAGTTCTTCTATGGTTTTCTTCCTCCTGGGGATTTTAACATTATTTGCCTCTCAAATAGTTTGCCCTTGAACGTACTTGATGAAGGTTATTCATGACATCATCCGCACTAATTTGTGATATCAATGAGTTTATTACTAAGCGATAAGTTAAATGCTTTCATGTTTTTAGTCCACAACTTCTGATGCCATAAATACTGCATCATCGACTACTATTCCAAGTACATCTACTACAATAACTACCATAGAGAAATACCACAACAATACCAACGACGATACATCTGAATACCTTTACTACAACAATACCAACGACGACCCGTTATCAAACAAGTAACACACATGACGATTCCTAAGTATATCAGACTACTACAACTCATGTAACGATACATCTGAATACCTTTACCACAACAATAACAACGACGACCCGTTATCAAACAAGTAACACACATGACGATTCCTAAGTATATCAGACTACTACAACTCATGTAACGATACATCTGAATACCTTTACCACAATAATACCAACGACGACCTGTTATCAAACAAGTAACACACATGACGATTCCTAAGTATATCAGACTACTACAACTCATGTAACGATACATCTGAATACCTTTACCACAACAATAACAACGACGACGCGATATCAAACAAGTAACACACATGACGATTCCTAAGTATATCAGACTACTACAACTCATGTAACGATACATCTGAATACCTTTACCACAACAATACCAACGACGATCCGTTATCAAACAGGTAACACACATGACGATTCCTAAGTATATCAGACTACTACAACTCATGTAACGATACATCTGAATACCTTTACCACAATAATACCAACGACGACCTGTTATCAAACAAGTAACACACATGACGATTCCTAAGTATATCAGACTACTACAACTCATGTAACGATACATCTGAATACCTTTACCACAATAATACCAACGACGACCTGTTATCAAACAAGTAACATACATGACGATTCCTAAGAATATCAGACTACTACAACTCATGTAACGATACATCTGAATACCTTTACCACAGCAATACCAACGACGACCCGTTATCAAACAAGTAACACACATGACGATTCCTAAGTATATCAGACTACTACAACTCATGTAACGATACATCTTAGTACCTTTACCACAACAATACCAACGACGATCCGTTATCAAACAAGTAACACGCATGACGATTCCTAAGTATATCAGACTACTACAACTCATGTAACGATACATCTGAATACCTTTACCACAACAATACCAACGACGACCTGTTATCAAACAAGTAACACACATGACGATTCCTAAGTATATCGGACTACTACAACTCATGTAACGATACATCTGAATACCTTTACCACAACATTAACAACGACGACCCGTTATCAAACAAGTAACACACATGACGATTCCTAAGTATATCAGACTACTACAACTCATGTAACGATACATCTGAATACCTTTACCACAACAATACCAACGACGACCCGTTATCAAACAAGTAACACACATGACGATTCCTAAGTATATCAGACTACTACAACTCATGTAACGATACATCTGAATACCTTTACCACAACAATACCAACGACGACCCGTTATCAAACAAGTAACACACATGACGATTCCTAAGAAAATCAGACTACTACAACTCATGTAACGATACATCTGAATACCTTTACCACAACAATACCAACGACGACCTGTTATCAAACAGGTAACACACATGACGATTCCTAAGAATATCAGACTACTACAACTCATGTAACGATACATCTGAATACCTTTACCACAACAATAACAACGACGACCCGTTATCAAACAAGTAACACACATGACGATTCCTAAGAATATCAGACTACTACAACTCATGTAACGATACATCTGAATACCTTTACCACAACAATAACAACGACGACGCGTTATCAAACAAGTAACACACATGACGATTCCTAATAAAATCAGACTACTACAACTCAGGTAACGATACATCTGAATACCTTTACCACAACAATACCAACGACGACACGTTATCAAACAAGTAGCACACATGACGATTCCTAAGTATATCAGACTACTACAACTCATGTAACGATACATCTGAATACCTTTATCACAACAATACCAACGACGACCCGTTATCAAACAAGTAACACACATGACGATTCCTAAGAATATCAGACTACTACAACTCATGTAACAATACATCTGAATACCTTTACCACAACAATACCAACGACGACCCATTATCAAACAAGTAACACACATGCCGATTCCTAAGAATATCAGACTACTACAACTCATGTAACGATACATCTGAATACCTTTACCACAACAATACCAACGACGACCCGTTATCAAACAAGTAACACACATGACGATTCCTAAGAATATCAGACTACTACAACTCATGTAACGATACATCTGAATACCTTTACCACAACAATACCAACGACGACCCATTATCAAACAAGTAACACACATGACGATTCCTAAGTATATCAGACTACTACATCTCATGTAACGATACATCTGAATACCTTTACCACAACAATACCAACGACGTCCCGTTATCAAACAAGTAACACACATGACGATTCCTAAGTATATCAGACTACTACAACTCATGTAACGATACATCTGAATACCTTTACCACAACAATACCAACGACGACCCGTTATCAAACAAGTAACACACATGACGATTCCTAAGAATATCAGACTACTACAACTCATGTAGCAATACATCTGAATACCTTTACCACAACAATACCAACGACGACCCGTTATCAAACAAGTAACACACATGCCGATTCCTAAGAATATCAGACTACTACAACTCATGTAACGATACATCTGAATACATTTACCACAACAATACCAACGACGACCCGTTATCAAACCAGTAACACACATGACGATTCCTAAGAATATCAGACTACTACAACTCATGTAACGATACATCTGAATACCTTTACCACAACAATACCAACGACGACCCGTTATCAAACAAGTAACACACATGCCGATTCCTAAGTATATCAGACTACTACAACTCATGTAACGATACATCTGAATACCTTTACCACAACAATACCAACGACGACCCGTTATCAAACAAGTAACACGCATGACGATTCCTAAGTATATCAGACTACTACAACTCATGTAACGATACATCTGAATACCTTTACCACAACAATACCAACGACGACCTGTTATCAAACAAGTAACACACATGCCGATTCCTAAGAATATCAGACAACTACAACTCATGTAGCAACACATCTGAATACCTTTACCACAACAATACCAAAGACGACCTGTTATCAAACAAGTAACACACATGACGATTCCAAAGAATATCAGACTACTACAACTCATGCAGCAATACATCTGAATACCTTTACCACAACAATACCAACGACGACCTGTTATCAAACAAGTAACACACATGCCGATTCCTAAGAATATCAGACTACTACAACTCATGTAGCAATACATCTGAATACCTTTACCACAACAATACCAACGACGACCCGTTATCAAACAAGTAACACACATGCCGATTCCTAAGAATATCAGACTACTACAACTCATGTAACGATACATCTGAATACCTTTACCACAACAATACCAACGACGACCCGTTATCAAACAAGTAGCACACATGGCGATTCCTAAGTATATCAGACTACTACAACTCATGTAACGATACATCTGAATACCTTTACCACAACAATACCAACGACGACCGTTATCAAACAAGTAACACACATGACGATTCCTAAGTATATCAGACTACTACAACTCATGTAACGATACATCTGAATACCTTTACCACAGCAATACCAACGACGACCCGTTATCAAACAAGTAACACACATGACGATTCCTAAGTATATCAGACTACTACAACTCATGTAACGATACATCTTAGTACCTTTACCACAGCAATACCAACGACGACCCGTTATCAAACAAGTAACACACATGACGATTCCTAAGTATATCAGACTACTACAACTCATGTAGCGATACATCTGAATACCTTTACCACAGCAATACCAACGACGACCCGTTATCAAACAAGTAACACACATGACGATTCCTAAGTATATCAGACTACTACAACTCATGTAACGATACATCTTAGTACCTTTACCACAACAATACCAACGACGATCCGTTATCAAACAAGTAACACGCATGACGATTCCTAAGTATATCAGACTACTACAACTCATGTAACGATACATCTGAATACCTTTACCACAACAATACCAACGACGACCTGTTATCAAACAAGTAACACACATGACGATTCCTAAGTATATCAGACTACTACAACTCATGTAACGATACATCTGAATACCTTTACCACAACAATAACAACGACGACCCGTTATCAAACAAGTAACACACATGACGATTCCTAAGAAAATCAGACTACTACAACTCAGGTAACGATACATCTGAATACCTTTACCACAACAATACCAACGACGACCCGTTATCAAACAAGTAACACACATGACGATTCCTAAGAATATCAGACTACTACAACTCATGTAACGATACATCTGAATACCTTTACCACAACAATACCAACGACGACCCGTTATCAAACAAGTAACACACATGACGATTCCTAAGTATATCAGACTACTACAACTCATGTAACGATACATCTGAATACCTTTACCACAACAATACCAATGACGACCCGTTATCAAACAAGTAACACACATGACGATTCCTAAGAATATCAGACTACTACAACTCATGTAACGATACATCTGAATACCTTTACCACAACAATACCAACGACGACCCGTTATCAAACAAGTAACACACATGACGATTCCTAAGAATATCAGACTACTACAACTCATGTAGCGATACATCTTAGTACCTTTACCACAACAATAACAACGACGACCCGTTATCAAACAAGTAACACACATGACGATTCCTAAGAATATCAGACTACTACAACTCATGTAGCGATACATCTGAATACCTTTACCACAACAATAACAACGACGACCCGTTATCAAACAAGTAACACACATGACGATTCCTAAGAATATCAGACTACTACAACTCATGCAGCAATACATCTGAATACCTTTACCACAACAATACCAACGACGACCTGTTATCAAACAAGTAACACACATGCCGATTCCTAAGAATATCAGACTACTACAACTCATGTAGCAATACATCTGAATACCTTTACCACAACAATACCAACGACGACCCGTTATCAAACAAGTAACACACATGCCGATTCCTAAGAATATCAGACTACTACAACTCATGTAACGATACATCTGAATACCTTTACCACAACAATACCAACGACGACCCGTTATCAAACAAGTAACACACATGACGATTCCTAAGAATATCAGACTACTACAACTCATGTAGCAATACATCTGAATACCTTTACCACAACAATACCAACGACGACCCGTTATCAAACAAGTAACACACATGCCGATTCCTAAGAATATCAGACTACTACAACTCATGTAACGATACATCTGAATACATTTACCACAACAATACCAACGACGACCCGTTATCAAACCAGTAACACACATGACGATTCCTAAGAATATCAGACTACTACAACTCATGTAACGATACATCTGAATACCTTTACCACAACAATACCAACGACGACCCGTTATCAAACAAGTAACACACATGCCGATTCCTAAGTATATCAGACTACTACAACTCATGTAACGATACATCTGAATACCTTTACCACAACAATACCAACGACGACCCGTTATCAAACAAGTAACACGCATGACGATTCCTAAGTATATCAGACTACTACAACTCATGTAACGATACATCTGAATACCTTTACCACAACAATACCAACGACGACCTGTTATCAAACAAGTAACACACATGCCGATTCCTAAGAATATCAGACAACTACAACTCATGTAGCAACACATCTGAATACCTTTACCACAACAATACCAAAGACGACCTGTTATCAAACAAGTAACACACATGACGATTCCAAAGAATATCAGACTACTACAACTCATGCAGCAATACATCTGAATACCTTTACCACAACAATACCAACGACGACCTGTTATCAAACAAGTAACACACATGCCGATTCCTAAGAATATCAGACTACTACAACTCATGTAGCAATACATCTGAATACCTTTACCACAACAATACCAACGACGACCCGTTATCAAACAAGTAACACACATGCCGATTCCTAAGAATATCAGACTACTACAACTCATGTAACGATACATCTGAATACCTTTACCACAACAATACCAACGACGACCCGTTATCAAACAAGTAGCACACATGGCGATTCCTAAGTATATCAGACTACTACAACTCATGTAACGATACATCTGAATACCTTTACCACAACAATACCAACGACGACCGTTATCAAACAAGTAACACACATGACGATTCCTAAGTATATCAGACTACTACAACTCATGTAACGATACATCTGAATACCTTTACCACAGCAATACCAACGACGACCCGTTATCAAACAAGTAACACACATGACGATTCCTAAGTATATCAGACTACTACAACTCATGTAACGATACATCTTAGTACCTTTACCACAGCAATACCAACGACGACCCGTTATCAAACAAGTAACACACATGACGATTCCTAAGTATATCAGACTACTACAACTCATGTAGCGATACATCTGAATACCTTTACCACAGCAATACCAACGACGACCCGTTATCAAACAAGTAACACACATGACGATTCCTAAGTATATCAGACTACTACAACTCATGTAACGATACATCTTAGTACCTTTACCACAACAATACCAACGACGATCCGTTATCAAACAAGTAACACGCATGACGATTCCTAAGTATATCAGACTACTACAACTCATGTAACGATACATCTGAATACCTTTACCACAACAATACCAACGACGACCTGTTATCAAACAAGTAACACACATGACGATTCCTAAGTATATCAGACTACTACAACTCATGTAACGATACATCTGAATACCTTTACCACAACAATAACAACGACGACCCGTTATCAAACAAGTAACACACATGACGATTCCTAAGAAAATCAGACTACTACAACTCAGGTAACGATACATCTGAATACCTTTACCACAACAATACCAACGACGACCCGTTATCAAACAAGTAACACACATGACGATTCCTAAGAATATCAGACTACTACAACTCATGTAACGATACATCTGAATACCTTTACCACAACAATACCAACGACGACCCGTTATCAAACAAGTAACACACATGACGATTCCTAAGTATATCAGACTACTACAACTCATGTAACGATACATCTGAATACCTTTACCACAACAATACCAATGACGACCCGTTATCAAACAAGTAACACACATGACGATTCCTAAGAATATCAGACTACTACAACTCATGTAACGATACATCTGAATACCTTTACCACAACAATACCAACGACGACCCGTTATCAAACAAGTAACACACATGACGATTCCTAAGAATATCAGACTACTACAACTCATGTAGCGATACATCTTAGTACCTTTACCACAACAATAACAACGACGACCCGTTATCAAACAAGTAACACACATGACGATTCCTAAGAATATCAGACTACTACAACTCATGTAGCGATACATCTGAATACCTTTACCACAACAATAACAACGACGACCCGTTATCAAACAAGTAACACACATGACGATTCCTAAGAATATCAGACTACTACAACTCATGCAGCAATACATCTGAATACCTTTACCACAACAATACCAACGACGACCTGTTATCAAACAAGTAACACACATGCCG
This sequence comes from Bathymodiolus brooksi, assembly GCA_963680875.1. Classification (NCBI taxonomy): domain Eukaryota; kingdom Metazoa; phylum Mollusca; class Bivalvia; order Mytilida; family Modiolidae; genus Bathymodiolus; species Bathymodiolus brooksi. Next base: position 130,469,275 of record OY804579.1, on the reverse strand, counting down.
ATTCCTAAGAATATCAGACTACTACAACTCATGTAGCAATACATCTGAATACCTTTACCACAACAATACCAACGACGACCCGTTATCAAACAAGTAACACACATGCCGATTCCTAAGAATATCAGACTACTACAACTCATGTAACGATACATCTGAATACCTTTACCACAACAATACCAACGACGACCCGTTATCAAACAAGTAGCACACATGGCGATTCCTAAGTATATCAGACTACTACAACTCATGTAACGATACATCTGAATACCTTTACCACAACAATACCAACGACGACCCGTTATCAAACAAGTAACACACATGACGATTCCTAAGTATATCAGACTACTACAACTCATGTAACGATAAATCTGAATACCTTTACCACAGCAATACCAACGACGACCCGTTATCAAACAAGTAACACACATGACGATTCCTAAGTATATCAGACTACTACAACTCATGTAACGATACATCTTAGTACCTTTACCACAACAATACCAACGACGACCCGTTATCAAACAAGTAACACACATGACGATTCCTAAGTATATCAGACTACTACAACTCATGTAACCATACATCTGAATACCTTTACCACAGCAATACCAACGACGACCCGTTATCAAACAAGTAACACACATGACGATTCCTAAGTATATCAGACTACTACAACTCATGTAACGATACATCTTAGTACCTTTACCACAACAATACCAACGACGATCCGTTATCAAACAAGTAACACGCATGACGATTCCTAAGTATATCAGACTACTACAACTCATGTAACGATACATCTGAATACCTTTACCACAACAATACCAACGACGACCTGTTATCAAACAAGTAACACACATGACGATTCCTAAGTATATCGGACTACTACAACTCATGTAACGATACATCTGAATACCTTTACCACAACAATAACAACGACGACCCGTTATCAAACAAGTAACACACATGACGATTCCTAAGAAAATCAGACTACTACAACTCAGGTAACGATACATCTGAATACCTTTACCACAACAATACCAACGACGACCCGTTATCAAACAAGTAACACACATGACGATTCCTAAGAATATCAGACTACTACAACTCATGTAACGATACATCTGAATACCTTTACCACAACAATACCAACGACGACCCGTTATCAAACAAGTAACACACATGACGATTCCTAAGTATATCAGACTACTACAACTCATGTAACGATACATCTGAATACCTTTACCACAACAATACCAACGACGACCCGTTATCAAACAAGTAACACACATGACGATTCCTAAGAATATCAGACTACTACAACTCATGTAACGATACATCTGAATACCTTTACCACAACAATAACAACGACGACCCGTTATCAAACAAGTAACACACATGACGATTCCTAAGAATATCAGACTACTACAACTCATGTAACGATACATCTGAATACCTTTACCACAACAATAACAACGACGACCCGTTATCAAACAAGTAACACACATGACGATTCCTAAGAAAATCAGACTACTACAACTCAGGTAACGATACATCTGAAAACCTTTACCACAACAATACCAACGACGACCCGTTATCAAACAAGTAACACACATGACGATTACTAAGAATATCAGACTACTACAACTCATGTAACGATACATCTGAATACCTTTACCACAGCAATACCAACGACGACCCGTTATCAAACAAGTAACACACATGACGATTCCTAAGTATATCAGACTACTACAACTCATGTAACGATACATCTGAATACCTTTACCACAACAATACCAACGACGACCCGTTATCAAACAAGTAACACACATGCAGATTCCTAAGAATATCAGACTACTACAACTCAGGTAACGATACATCTGAATACCTTTACCACAACAATACCAACGACGACCTGTTATCAAACAAGTAACACACATGACGATTCCTAAGTATATCAGACTACTACAACTCATGTAACGATACATCTGAATACCTTTACCACAACAATACCAACGACGACCCGTTATCAAACAAGTAACACACATGCCGATTCCTAAGAATATCAGACTACTACAACTCATGTAACGATACATCTGAATACCTTTACCACAACAATACCAACGACGACCTGTTATCAAACAAGTAACACACATGACGATTCCTAAGAATATTAGACTACTACAACTCATGTAACGATACATCTGAGTACCTTTACCACAACAATACCAACGACGACCCGTTATCAAACAAGTAACACACATGACGATTCCTAAGAATATCAGACTACTACAACTCATGTAACGATACATCTGAATACCTTTACCACAACAATACCAACGACGACCTGTTATCAAACAGGGAACACACATGACGATTCCTAAGAATATCAGACTACTACAACTCATGTAACGATACATCTGAATACCTTTACCACAACAATAACAACGACGACCCGTTATCAAACAAGTAACACACATGACGATTCCTAAGAATATCAGACTACTACAACTCATGTAACGATACATCTGAATACCTTTACCACAACAATAACAACGACGACCCGTTATCAAACAAGTAACACACATGACGATTCCTAAGAAAATCAGACTACTACAACTCAGGTAACGATACATCTGAATACCTTTACCACAACAATAACAACGACGACACGTTATCAAACAAGTAGCACACATGACGATTCCTAAGTATATCAGACTACTACAACTCATGTAACGATACATCTGAATACCTTTATCACAACAATACCAACGACGACCCGTTATCAAACAAGTAACACACATGACGATTCCTAAGAATATCAGACTACTACAACTCATGTAGCAATACATCTGAATACCTTTACCACAACAATACCAACGACGACCCATTATCAAACAAGTAACACACATGCCGATTCCTAAGAATATCAGACTACTACAACTCATGTAACGATACATCTGAATACCTTTACCACAACAATACCAACGACGACCCGTTATCAAACAAGTAACACACATGACGATTCCTAAGAATATCAGACTACTACAACTCATGTAACGATACATCTGAATACCTTTACCACAACAATACCAACGACGACCCATTATCAAACAAGTAACACACATGACGATTCCTAAGTATATCAGACTACTACAACTCATGTAACGATACATCTGAATACCTTTACCACAACAATACCAACGACGACCCGTTATCAAACAAGTAACACACATGACGATTCCTAAGAATATCAGACTACTACAACTCATGTAGCAATACATCTGAATACCTTTACCACAACAATACCAACGACGACCCGTTATCAAACAAGTAACACACATGCCGATTCCTAAGAATATCAGACTACTACAACTCATGTAACGATACATCTGAATACATTTACCACAACAATACCAACGACGACCCGTTATCAAACCAGTAACACACATGACGATTCCTAAGAATATCAGACTACTACAACTCATGTAACGATACATCTGAATACCTTTACCACAACAATACCAACGACGACCCGTTATCAAACAAGTAACACACATGCCGATTCCTAAGTATATCAGACTACTACAACTCATGTAACGATACATCTGAATACCTTTACCACAACAATACCAACGACGACCCGTTATCAAACAAGTAACACGCATGACGATTCCTAAGTATATCAGACTACTACAACTCATGTAACGATACATCTGAATACCTTTACCACAACAATACCAACGACGACCTGTTATCAAACAAGTAACACACATGCCGATTCCTAAGAATATCAGACAACTACAACTCATGTAGCAACACATCTGAATACCTTTACCACAACAATACCAAAGACGACCTGTTATCAAACAAGTAACACACATGACGATTCCAAAGAATATCAGACTACTACAACTCATGCAGCAATACATCTGAATACCTTTACCACAACAATACCAACGACGACCTGTTATCAAACAAGTAACACACATGCCGATTCCTAAGAATATCAGACTACTACAACTCATGTAGCAATACATCTGAATACCTTTACCACAACAATACCAACGACGACCCGTTATCAAACAAGTAACACACATGCAGATTCCTAAGAATATCAGACTACTACAACTCATGTAACGATACATCTGAATACCTTTACCACAACAATACCAACGACGACCCGTTATCAAACAAGTAGCACACATGGCGATTCCTAAGTATATCAGACTACTACAACTCATGTAACGATACATCTGAATACCTTTACCACAACAATACCAACGACGACCCGTTATCAAACAAGTAACACACATGACGATTCCTAAGTATATCAGACTACTACAACTCATGTAACGATACATCTGAATACCTTTACCACAGCAATACCAACGACGACCCGATATCAAACAAGTAACACACATGACGATTCCTAAGTATATCAGACTACTACAACTCATGTAACGATACATCTTAGTACCTTTACCACAGCAATACCAACGACGACCCGTTATCAAACAAGTAACACACATGACGATTCCTAAGTATATCAGACTACTACAACTCATGTAACGATACATCTGAATACCTTTACCACAGCAATACCAACGACGACCCGTTATCAAACAAGTAACACACATGACGATTCCTAAGTATATCAGACTACTACAACTCATGTAACGATACATCTTAGTACCTTTACCACAACAATACCAACGACGATCCGTTATCAAACAAGTAACACGCATGACGATTCCTAAGTATATCAGACTACTACAACTCATGTAACGATACATCTGAATACCTTTACCACAACAATACCAACGACGACCTGTTATCAAACAAGTAACACACATGACGATTCCTAAGTATATCAGACTACTACAACTCATGTAACGATACATCTGAATACCTTTACCACAACAATAACAACGACGACCCGTTATCAAACAAGTAACACACATGACGATTCCTAAGAAAATCAGACTACTACAACTCAGGTAACGATACATCTGAATACCTTTACCACAACAATACCAACGACGACCCGTTATCAAACAAGTAACACACATGACGATTCCTAAGAATATCAGACTACTACAACTCATGTAACGATACATCTGAATACCTTTACCACAACAATACCAACGACGACCCGTTATCAAACAAGTAACACACATGACGATTTCTAAGTATATCAGACTACTACAACTCATGTAACGATACATCTGAATACCTTTACCACAACAATACCAATGACGACCCGTTATCAAACAAGTAACACACATGACGATTCCTAAGAATATCAGACTACTACAACTCATGTAACGATACATCTGAATACCTTTACCACAACAATACCAACGACGACCCGTTATCAAACAAGTAACACACATGACGATTCCTAAGAATATCAGACTACTACAACTCATGTAGCGATACATCTTAGTACCTTTACCACAACAATAACAACGACGACCCGTTATCAAACAAGTAACACACATGACGATTCCTAAGAATATCAGACTACTACAACTCATGTAGCGATACATCTGAATACCTTTACCACAACAATAACAACGACGACCCGTTATCAAACAAGTAACACACATGACGATTCCTAAGAATATCAGACTACTACAACTCATGCAGCAATACATCTGAATACCTTTACCACAACAATACCAACGACGACCTGTTATCAAACAAGTAACACACATGCCGATTCCTAAGAATATCAGACTACTACAACTCATGTAGCAATACATCTGAATACCTTTACCACAACAATACCAACGACGACCCGTTATCAAACAAGTAACACACATGCCGATTCCTAAGAATATCAGACTACTACAACTCATGTAACGATACATCTGAATACCTTTACCACAACAATACCAACGACGACCCGTTATCAAACAAGTAGCACACATGGCGATTCCTAAGTATATCAGACTACTACAACTCATGTAACGATACATCTGAATACCTTTACCACAACAATACCAACGACGACCCGTTATCAAACAAGTAACACACATGACGATTCTTAAGTATATCAGACTACTACAACTCATGTAACGATAAATCTGAATACCTTTACCACAGCAATACCAACGACGACCCGTTATCAAACAAGTAACACACATGACGATTCCTAAGAATATCAGACTACTACAACTCATGTAACGATACATCTGAATACCTTTACCACAACAATACCAACGACGACCCGTTATCAAACAAGTAACACACATGCCGATTCCTAAGTATATCAGACTACTACAACTCATGTAACGATACATCTGAATACCTTTACCACAACAATAGCAACGACGACCCGTTATCAAACAAGTAACACGCATGACGATTCCTAAGTATATCAGACTACTACAACTCATGTAACGATACATCTGAATACCTTTACCACAACAATACCAACGACGACCTGTTATCAAACAAGTAACACACATGCCGATTCCTAAGAATATCAGACAACTACAACTCATGTAGCAACACATCTGAATACCTTTACCACAACAATACCAAAGACGACCTGTTATCAAACAAGTAACACACATGACGATTCCAAAGAATATCAGACTACTACAACTCATGCAGCAATACATCTGAATACCTTTACCACAACAATACCAACGACGACCTGTTATCAAACAAGTAACACACATGCCGATTCCTAAGAATATCAGACTACTACAACTCATGTAGCAATACATCTGAATACCTTTACCACAACAATACCAACGACGACCCGTTATCAAACAAGTAACACACATGCCGATTCCTAAGAATATCAGACTACTACAACTCATGTAACGATACATCTGAATACCTTTACCACAACAATACCAACGACGACCCGTTATCAAACAAGTAGCACACATGGCGATTCCTAAGTATATCAGACTACTACAACTCATGTAACGATACATCTGAATACCTTTACCACAACAATACCAACGACGACCCGTTATCAAACAAGTAACACACATGACGATTCCTAAGTATATCAGACTACTACAACTCATGTAACGATACATCTGAATACCTTTACCACAGCAATACCAACGACGACCCGTTATCAAACAAGTAACACACATGACGATTCCTAAGTATATCAGACTACTACAACTCATGTAACGATACATCTTAGTACCTTTACCACAGCAATACCAACGACGACCCGTTATCAAACAAGTAACACACATGACGATTCCTAAGTATATCAGACTACTACAACTCATGTAACGATACATCTGAATACCTTTACCACAGCAATACCAACGACGACCCGTTATCAAACAAGTAACACACATGACGATTCCTAAGTATATCAGACTACTACAACTCATGTAACGATACATCTTAGTACCTTTACCACAACAATACCAACGACGATCCGTTATCAAACAAGTAACACGCATGACGATTCCTAAGTATATCAGACTACTACAACTCATGTAACGATACATCTGAATACCTATACCACAACAATACCAACGACGACCTGTTATCAAACAAGTAACACACATGACGATTCCTAAGTATATCGGACTACTACAACTCATGTAACGATACATCTGAATACCTTTACCACAACAATAACAACGACGACCCGTTATCAAACAAGTAACACACATGACGATTCCTAAGAAAATCAGACTACTACAACTCAGGTAACGATACATCTGAATACCTTTACCACAACAATACCAACGACGACCCGTTATCAAACAAGTAACACACATGACGATTCCTAAGAATATCAGACTACTACAACTCATGTAACGATACATCTGAATACCTTTACCACAACAATACCAACGACGACCCGTTATCAAACAAGTAACACACATGACGATTTCTAAGTATATCAGACTACTACAACTCATGTAACGATACATCTGAATACCTTTACCACAACAATACCAATGACGACCCGTTATCAAACAAGTAACACACATGACGATTCCTAAGAATATCAGACTACTACAACTCATGTAACGATACATCTGAATACCTTTACCACAACAATACCAACGACGACCCGTTATCAAACAAGTAACACACATGACGATTCCTAAGAATATCAGACTACTACAACTCATGTAGCGATACATCTTAGTACCTTTACCACAACAATAACAACGACGACCCGTTATCAAACAAGTAACACACATGACGATTCCTAAGAATATCAGACTACTACAACTCATGTAGCGATACATCTGAATACCTTTACCACAACAATAACAACGACGACCCGTTATCAAACAAGTAACACACATGACGATTCCTAAGAATATCAGACTACTACAACTCATGCAGCAATACATCTGAATACCTTTACCACAACAATACCAACGACGACCTGTTATCAAACAAGTAACACACATGCCGATTCCTAAGAATATCAGACTACTACAACTCATGTAGCAATACATCTGAATACCTTTACCACAACAATACCAACGACGACCCGTTATCAAACAAGTAACACACATGCCGATTCCTAAGAATATCAGACTACTACAACTCATGTAACGATACATCTGAATACCTTTACCACAACAATACCAACGACGACCCGTTATCAAACAAGTAGCACACATGGCGATTCCTAAGTATATCAGACTACTACAACTCATGTAACGATACATCTGAATACCTTTACCACAACAATACCAACGACGACCCGTTATCAAACAAGTAACACACATGACGATTCCTAAGTATATCAGACTACTACAACTCATGTAACGATAAATCTGAATACCTTTACCACAGCAATACCAACGACGACCCGTTATCAAACAAGTAACACACATGACGATTCCTAAGTATATCAGACTACTACAACTCATGTAACGATACATCTTAGTACCTTTACCACAACAATACCAACGACGACCCGTTATCAAACAAGTAACACACATGACGATTCCTAAGTATATCAGACTACTACAACTCATGTAACCATACATCTGAATACCTTTACCACAACAATACCAACGACGACCCGTTATCAAACAAGTAACACACATGACGATTCCTAAGTATATCAGACTACTACAACTCATGTAACGATACATCTTAGTACCTTTACCACAACAATACCAACGACGATCCGTTATCAAACAAGTAACACGCATGACGATTCCTAAGTATATCAGACTACTACAACTCATGTAACGATACATCTGAATACCTTTACCACAACAATACCAACGACGACCTGTTATCAAACAAGTAACACACATGACGATTCCTAAGTATATCGGACTACTACAACTCATGTAACGATACATCTGAATACCTTTACCACAACAATAACAACGACGACCCGTTATCAAACAAGTAACACACATGACGATTCCTAAGAAAATCAGACTACTACAACTCAGGTAACGATACATCTGAATACCTTTACCACAACAATACCAACGACGACCCGTTATCAAACAAGTAACACACATGACGATTCCTAAGAATATCAGACTACTACAACTCATGTAACGATACATCTGAATACCTTTACCACAACAATACCAACGACGACCCGTTATCAAACAAGTAACACACATGACGATTCCTAAGTATATCAGACTACTACAACTCATGTAACGATACATCTGAATACCTTTACCACAACAATACCAACGACGACCCGTTATCAAACAAGTAACACACATGACGATTCCTAAGAATATCAGACTACTACAACTCATGTAACGATACATCTGAATACCTTTACCACAACAATACCAACGACGACCCGTTATCAAACAAGTAACACACATGACGATTCCTAAGAATATCAGACTACTACAACTCATGTAGCGATACATCTTAGTACCTTTACCACAACAATAACAACGACGACCCGTTATCAAACAAGTAACACACATGACGATTCCTAAGAATATCAGACTACTACAACTCATGTAACGATACATCTGAATACCTTTACCACAACAATAACAACGACGGCCCGTTATCAAACAAGTAACACACATGACGATTCCTAAGAAAATCAGACTACTACAACTCAGGTAACGATACATCTGAAAACCTTTACCACAACAATACCAACGACGACCCGTTATCAAACAAGTAACACACATGACGATTCCTAAGAATATCAGACTACTACAACTCATGTAACGATACATCTGAATACCTTTACCACAACAATACCAACGACGACCCGTTATCAAACAAGTAACACACATGACGATTCCTAAGTATATCAGACTACTACAACTCATGTAACGATACATCTGAATACCTTTACCACAACAATACCAACGACGACCCGTTATCAAACAAGTAACACACATGCAGATTCCTAAGAATATCAGACTACTACAACTCAGGTAACGATACATCTGAATACCTTTACCACAACAATACCAACGACGACCTGTTATCAAACAAGTAACACACATGACGATTCCTAAGTATATCAGACTACTACAACTCATGTAACGATACATCTGAATACCTTTACCACAACAATACCAACGACGACCCGTTATCAAACAAGTAACACACATGCCGATTCCTAAGAATATCAGACCACTACAACTCATGTAACGATACATCTGAATACCTTTACCACAACAATACCAACGACGACCTGTTATCAAACAAGTAACACACATGACGATTCCTAAGAATATTAGACTACTACAACTCATGTAACGATACATCTGAGTACCTTTACCACAACAATACCAACGACGACCCGTTATCAAACAAGTAACACACATGACGATTCCTAAGAATATCAGACTACTACAACTCATGTAACGATACATCTGAATACCTTTACCACAACAATACCAACGACGACCCATTATCAAACAAGTAACACACATGACGATTCCTAAGTATATCAGACTACTACAACTCATGTAACGATACATCTGAATACCTTTACCACAACAATACCAACGACGACCCGTTATCAAACAAGTAACACACATGACGATTCCTAAGAATATCAGACTACTACAACTCATGTAACGATACATCTGAATACCTTTACCACAAAAATACCAACGACGACCCGTTATCAAACAAGTAACACACATGACGATTCCTAAGTATATCAGACTACCACAACTCATGTAACGATACATCTGAATACCTTTACCACAACAATACCAACGACGACCCGTTATCAAACAAGTAACACACATGACGATTCCTAAGAATATCAGACTACTACAACTCATGTAACGATACATCTGAATACCTTTACCACAACAATACCAACGACGACCCGTTATCAAACAAGTAACACACATGACGATTCCTAAGAATATCAGACTACTACAACTCATGTAACGATACATCTTAGTACCTTTACCACAACAATAACAACGACGACCCGTTATCAAACAAGTAACACACATGACGATTCCTAAGAATATCAGACTACTACAACTCATGTAACGATACATCTGAATACCTTTACCACAACAATACCAACGACGACCCGTTATCAAACAAGTAACACACATGCCGATTCCTAAGTATATCAGACTACTACAACTCATGTAACGATACATCTGAATACCTTTACCACAACAATACCAACGACGACCCGTTATCAAACAAGTAACACACATGACGATTCCTAAGAATATCAGACTACTACAACTCATGTAACGATACATCTGAATACCTTTACCACAACAATACCAACGACGACCTGTTATCAAACAAGTAACACACATGCCGATTCCTAAGAATATCAGACTACTACAACTCATGTAGCAATACATCTGAATACCTTTACCACAACAATACCAACGACGACCTGTTATCAAACAAGTAACACACATGCCGATTCCTAAGAATATCAGACTACTACAACTCATGTAGCAATACATCTGAATACCTTTACCATAACAATACCAACGACGACCTGTTCTCAAACAAGTAACACACATGACGATTCCTAAGAATATCAGACTACTACAACTCATGTAGCAATACATCTGAATATCTTTACCACAACAATACCAACGACGACCTGTTATCAAACAAGTAACACACATGCCGATTCCTAAGAATATCAGACTACTACAACTCATGTAGCAATACATCTGAATACCTTTACCACAACAATACCAACGACGACCCGTTATCAAACAAGTAACACACATGCCGATTCCTAAGAATATCAGACTACTACAACTCATGTAACGATACATCTGAGTACCTTTACCACAACAATACCAACGACGACCCGTTATCAAACAAGAAACACACATGACGATTCCTAAGAATATCAGACTACTACAACTCATGTAACGATACATCTGAATACCTTTACCACAACAATACCAACGACGACCCATTATCAAACAAGTAACACACATGACGATTCCTAGGTATATCAGACTACTACAACTCATGTAACGATACATCTGAATACCTTTACCACAACAATACCAACGACGACCCGTTATCAAACAAGTAACACACATGACGATTCCTAAGAAAATCAGACTACTACAACTCATGTAACGATACATCTGAATACCTTTACCACAACAATACCAACGACGACCCGTTATCAAACAAGTAACACACATGACGATTCCTAAGTATATCAGACTACTACAACTCATGTAACGATATATCTGAATACCTTTACCACAACAATACCAACGACGACCCGTTATCAAACCAGTAACACACATGACGATTCCTAAGAATATCAGACTACTACAACTCATGTAACGATACATCTGAATACCTTTACCACAACAATACCAACGACGACCCGTTATCAAACAAGTAACACACATGACGATTCCTAAGAATATCAGACTACTACAACTCATGTAACGATACATCTGAATACCTTTACCACAACAATACCAACGACGACCCATTATCAAACAAGTAACACACATGACGATTCCTAAGTATATCAGACTACTACAACTCATGTAACGATACATCTGAATACCTTTACCACAACAATACCAACGACGACCCGTTATCAAACAAGTAACCCACATGACGATTCCTAAGTATATCAGACTACTACAACTCATGTAACGATACATCTGAATACCTTTACCACAACAATACCAACGACGACCCGTTATCAAACAAGTAACACACATGACGATTCCTAAGAATATCAGACTACTACAACTCATGTAACGATACATCTGAATACCTTTACCACAACAATACCAACGACGACCCGTTATCAAACAAGTAGCACACATGACGATTCCTAAGAATATCAGACTACTACAACTCATGTAACGATACATCTGAATACCTTTACCACAACAATACCAACGACGACCCGTTATCAAACAAGTAACACACATGCCGATTCCTAAGAATATCAGACTACTACAACTCATGTAGCGATACATCTGAATACCTTTACCACAACAATACCAACGACGACCTGTTATCAAACAAGTAACACACATGACGATTCCTAAGTATATCAGACTAATACAACTCATGTAACGATACATCTGAATACCTTTACCACAACAATACCAACGACGACCTGTTATCAAACAAGTAACACACATGCCGATTCCTAAGAATATCAGACTACTACAACTCATGTAACGATACATCTGAATACCTTTACCACAACAATACCAACGACGACCTGTTATCAAACAAGTAACACACATGACGATTCCTAAGAATATCAGACTACTACAACTCATGTAGCAATACATCTGAATACCTTTACCACAACAATACCAACGACGACCCGTTATCAAACAAGTAACACACATGCCGATTCCTAAGAATATCAGACTACTACAACTCATGTAACGATACATCTGAATACCTTTACCACAACAATACCAACGACGACCCGTTATCAAACCAGTAACACACATGACGATTCCTAAGAATATCAGACTACTACAACTCATGTAACGATACATCTGAATACCTTTACCACAACAATACCAACGACGACCCGTTATCAAACAAGTAACACACATGCCGATTCCTAAGTATATCAGGCTACTACAACTCATGAAACGATACATCTGAATACCTCTACCACAACAATACCAACGACGACCCGTTATCAAACAAGTAACACACATGACGATTCCTAAGAATATCAGACTACTACAACTCATGTAGCAATACATCTGAATACCTTTACCATAACAATACCAACGACGTCCTGTTATCAAACAAGTAACACACATGACGATTCCTAAGAATATCAGACTACTACAACTCATGTAGCAATACATCTGAATACCTTTACCACAACAATACCAACGACGACCTGTTATCAAACAAGTAACACACATGCCGATTCCTAAGAATATCAGACTACTACAACTCATGTAGCAATACATCTGAATACCTTTACCACAACAATACCAACGACGACCCGTTATCAAACAAGTAACACACATGCCGATTCCTAAGAATATCAGACTACTACAACTCATGTAACGATACATCTGAATACCTTTACCACAACAATACCAACGACGACCCGTTATCAAACAAGTAGCACACATGGCGATTCCCAAGTATATCAGACTACTACAACTCATGTAACGATACATCTGAATACCTTTACCACAACAATACCAACGACGACCCGTTATCAAACAAGTAACACACATGCCGATTCCTAAGAATATCAGACTACTACAACTCAGGTAACGATACATCTGAATACCTTTACCACAACAATACCAACGACGACCTGTTATCAAACAAGTAACACACATGACGATTCCTAAGTATATCAGACTAATACAACTCATGTAACGATACATCTGAATACCTTTACCACAACAATACCAACGACGACCTGTTATCAAACAAGTAACACACATGCCGATTCCTAAGAATATCAGACTACTACAACTCAGGTAACGATACATCTGAATACCTTTACCACAACAATACCAACGACGACCTGTTATCAAACAAGTAACACACATGACGATTCCTAAGTATATCAGACTACTACAACTCATGTAGCAATACATCTGAATACCTTTACCACAACAATACCAACGACGACCCATTATCAAACAAGTAACACACATGCCGATTCCTAAGAATATCAGACTACTACAACTCATGTAACGATACATCTGAATACCTTTACCACAACAATACCAACGACGACCCGTTATCAAACAAGTAACACACATGACGATTCCTAAGAATATCAGACTACTACAACTCATGTAACGATACATCTTAGTACCTTTACCACAACAATACCAACGACGACCCGTTATCAAACAAGTAACACACATGCCGATTCCTAAGTATATCAGGCTACTACAACTCATGAAACGATACATCTGAATACCTTTACCACAACAATACCAACGACGACCCGTTATCAAACAAGTAACACACATGACGATTCCTAAGAATATCAGACTACTACAACTCATGTAGCAATACATCTGAATACCTTTACCACAACAATACCAACGACGACCCGTTATCAAACAAGTATCACACATGACGATTCCTAAGAATATCAGACTACTACAACTCATGTAACGATACATCTGAATACCTTTACCACAACAATACCAACGACGACCTGTTATCAAACAAGTAACACACATGCCGATTCCTAAGAATATCAGACTACTACAACTCATGTAGCAATACATCTGAATACCTTTACCATAACAATACCAACGACGTCCTGTTATCAAACAAGTAACACACATGACGATTCATAAGAATATCAGACTACTACAACTCATGTAGCAATACATCTGAATACCTTTACCACAACAATACCAACGACGACCTGTTATCAAACAAGTAACACACATGCCGATTCCTAAGAATATCAGGCTACTACAACTCATGTAGCAATACATCTGAATACCTTTACCACAACAATACCAACGACGACCCGTTATCAAACAAGTAACACACATGCCGATTCCTAAGAATATCAGACTACTACAACTCATGTAACGATACATCTGAATACCTTTACCACAACAATACCAACGACGACCCGTTATCAAACAAGTAACACACATGGCGATTCCCAAGTATATCAGACTACTACAACTCATGTAACGATACATCTGAATACCTTTACCACAACAATACCAACGACGACCCGTTATCAAACAAGTAACACACATGACGATTCCTAAGTATATCAGACTACTACAACTCATGTAACGATACATCTGAATACCTTTACCACAGCAATACCAACGACGACCCGTTATCAAACAAGTAACACACATGACGATTCCTAAGAATATCAGACTACTACAACTCATGTAACGATACATCTTAGTACCTTTACCACAATACCAACGACGATCCGTTATCAAACAAGTAACACACATGACGATTCCTAAGTATATCAGACTACTACAACTCATGTAACGATACATCTTAGTACCTTTACCACAACAATACCAACGACGATCCGTTATCAAACAAGTAACACGCAAGACGATTCCTAAGTATATCAGACTACTACAACTCATGTAACGATACATCTGAATACCTTTACCACAGCAATACCAACGACGACCCGTTATCAAACAAGTAACACACATGACGATTCCTAAGTATATCAGACTACTACAACTCATGTAACGATACATCTGAATACCTTTACCACAGCAATACCAACGACGACCCGTTATCAAACAAGTAACACACATGACGATTCCTAAGTATATCAGACTACTACAACTCATGTAACGATACATCTTAGTACCTTTACCACAACAATACCAACGACGATCCGTTATCAAACAAGTAACACGCATGACGATTCCTAAGTATATCAGACTACTACAACTCATGTAACGATACATCTGAATACCTTTACCACAACAATACCAACGACGACCTGTTATCAAACAAGTAACACACATGACGATTCCTAAGTATATCGGACTACTACAACTCATGAAACGATACATCTGAATACCTTTACCACAACAATAACAACGACGACCCGTTATCAAACAAGTAACACACATGACGATTCCTAAGAAAATCAGACTACTACAACTCAGGTAACGATACATCTGAATACCTTTACCACAACAATACCAACGACGACCCGTTATCAAACAAGTAACACACATGACGATTCCTAAGAATATCAGACTACTACAACTCATGTAACGATACATCTGAATACCTTTACCACAACAATACCAACGACGACCCGTTATCAAACAAGTAACACACATGACGATTCCTAAGTATATCAGACTACTACAACTCATGTAACGATACATCTGAATACCTTTACCACAACAATACCAACGACGACCCGTTATCAAACAAGTAACACACATGACGATTCCTAAGAATATCAGACTACTACAACTCATGTAGCAATACATCTGAATACCTTTACCACAACAATACCAACGACGACCCGTTATCAAACAAGTAACACACATGACGATTCCTAAGTATATCAGACTACTACAACTCATGTAACGATACATCTGATTACCTTTACCACAACAATACCAACGACGACCCGTTATCAAACAAGTAACACACATGACGATTCCTAAGAATATCAGACTACTACAACTCATGTAGCGATACATCTGAATACCTTTACCACAACAATACCAACGACGACCCGTTATCAAACAAGTAACACACATGACGATTCCTAAGAATATCAGACTACTACAACTCATGTAACGATACATCTTAGTACCTTTACCACAACAATAACAACGACGACCCGTTATCAAACAAGTAACACACATGACGATTCCTAAGAATATCAGACTACTACAACTCATGTAACGATACATCTGAATACCTTTACCACAACAATAACAACGACGACTCGTTATCAAACAAGTAACACACATGACGATTCCTAAGAAAATCAGACTACTACAACTCAGGTAACGATACATCTGAATACCTTTACCACAACAATACCAACGACGACCCGTTATCAAACAAGTAACACACATGACGATTCCTAAGAATATCAGACTACTACAACTCATGTAACGATACATCTGAATACCTTTACCACAGCAATACCAACGACGACCCGTTATCAAACAAGTAACACACATGACGATTCCTAAGTATATCAGACTACTACAACTCATGTAACGATACATCTAAATACCTTTACCACAACAATACCAACGACGACCCGTTATCAAACAAGTAACACACATGCCGATTCCTAAGAATATCAGACTACTACAACTCAGGTAACGATACATCTGAATACCTTTACCACAACAATACCAACGACGACCCGTTATCAAACAAGTAACACACATGACGATTCCTAAGTATATCAGACTACTACAACTCATGTAACGATACATCTAAATACCTTTACCACAACAATACCAACGACGACCCGTTATCAAACAAGTAACACACATGCCGATTCCTAAGAATATCAGACTACTACAACTCAGGTAACGATACATCTGAATACCTTTACCACAACAATACCAACGACGACCTGTTATCAAATAAGTAACACACATGACGATTCCTAAGAATATCAGACTACTACAACTCATGTAACGATACATCTGAATACCTTTACCACAACAATACCAACGACGACCCGTTATCAAACAAGTAACACACATGACGATTCCTAAGAAAATCAGACTACTACAACTCAGGTAACGATACATCTGAATACCTTTACCACAACAATACCAACGACGACCCGTTATCAAACAAGTAACACACATGACGATTCCTAAGAATATCAGACTACTACAACTCATGTAGCAATACATCTGAATACCTTTACCACAACAATACCAACGACGACCCGTTATCAAACAAGTATCACACATGACGATTCCTAAGAATATCAGACTACTACAACTCATGTAACGATACATCTGAATACCTTTACCACAACAATACCAACGACGACCTGTTATCAAACAAGTAACACACATGCCGATTCCTAAGAATATCAGACTACTACAACTCATGTAGCAATACATCTGAATACCTTTACCATAACAATACCAACGACGTCCTGTTATCAAACAAGTAACACACATGACGATTCATAAGAATATCAGACTACTACAACTCATGTAGCAATACATCTGAATACCTTTACCACAACAATACCAACGACGACCTGTTATCAAACAAGTAACACACATGCCGATTCCTAAGAATATCAGGCTACTACAACTCATGTAGCAATACATCTGAATACCTTTACCACAACAATACCAACGACGACCCGTTATCAAACAAGTAACACACATGCCGATTCCTAAGAATATCAGACTACTACAACTCATGTAACGATACATCTGAATACCTTTACCACAACAATACCAACGACGACCCGTTATCAAACAAGTAACACACATGGCGATTCCCAAGTATATCAGACTACTACAACTCATGTAACGATACATCTGAATACCTTTACCACAACAATACCAACGACGACCCGTTATCAAACAAGTAACACACATGACGATTCCTAAGTATATCAGACTACTACAACTCATGTAACGATACATCTGAATACCTTTACCACAGCAATACCAACGACGACCCGTTATCAAACAAGTAACACACATGACGATTCCTAAGAATATCAGACTACTACAACTCATGTAACGATACATCTTAGTACCTTTACCACAATACCAACGACGATCCGTTATCAAACAAGTAACACACATGACGATTCCTAAGTATATCAGACTACTACAACTCATGTAACGATACATCTTAGTACCTTTACCACAACAATACCAACGACGATCCGTTATCAAACAAGTAACACGCAAGACGATTCCTAAGTATATCAGACTACTACAACTCATGTAACGATACATCTGAATACCTTTACCACAGCAATACCAACGACGACCCGTTATCAAACAAGTAACACACATGACGATTCCTAAGTATATCAGACTACTACAACTCATGTAACGATACATCTGAATACCTTTACCACAGCAATACCAACGACGACCCGTTATCAAACAAGTAACACACATGACGATTCCTAAGTATATCAGACTACTACAACTCATGTAACGATACATCTTAGTACCTTTACCACAACAATACCAACGACGATCCGTTATCAAACAAGTAACACGCATGACGATTCCTAAGTATATCAGACTACTACAACTCATGTAACGATACATCTGAATACCTTTACCACAACAATACCAACGACGACCTGTTATCAAACAAGTAACACACATGACGATTCCTAAGTATATCGGACTACTACAACTCATGAAACGATACATCTGAATACCTTTACCACAACAATAACAACGACGACCCGTTATCAAACAAGTAACACACATGACGATTCCTAAGAAAATCAGACTACTACAACTCAGGTAACGATACATCTGAATACCTTTACCACAACAATACCAACGACGACCCGTTATCAAACAAGTAACACACATGACGATTCCTAAGAATATCAGACTACTACAACTCATGTAACGATACATCTGAATACCTTTACCACAACAATACCAACGACGACCCGTTATCAAACAAGTAACACACATGACGATTCCTAAGTATATCAGACTACTACAACTCATGTAACGATACATCTGAATACCTTTACCACAACAATACCAACGACGACCCGTTATCAAACAAGTAACACACATGACGATTCCTAAGAATATCAGACTACTACAACTCATGTAGCAATACATCTGAATACCTTTACCACAACAATACCAACGACGACCCGTTATCAAACAAGTAACACACATGACGATTCCTAAGTATATCAGACTACTACAACTCATGTAACGATACATCTGATTACCTTTACCACAACAATACCAACGACGACCCGTTATCAAACAAGTAACACACATGACGATTCCTAAGAATATCAGACTACTACAACTCATGTAGCGATACATCTGAATACCTTTACCACAACAATACCAACGACGACCCGTTATCAAACAAGTAACACACATGACGATTCCTAAGAATATCAGACTACTACAACTCATGTAACGATACATCTTAGTACCTTTACCACAACAATAACAACGACGACCCGTTATCAAACAAGTAACACACATGACGATTCCTAAGAATATCAGACTACTACAACTCATGTAACGATACATCTGAATACCTTTACCACAACAATAACAACGACGACTCGTTATCAAACAAGTAACACACATGACGATTCCTAAGAAAATCAGACTACTACAACTCAGGTAACGATACATCTGAATACCTTTACCACAACAATACCAACGACGACCCGTTATCAAACAAGTAACACACATGACGATTCCTAAGAATATCAGACTACTACAACTCATGTAACGATACATCTGAATACCTTTACCACAGCAATACCAACGACGACCCGTTATCAAACAAGTAACACACATGACGATTCCTAAGTATATCAGACTACTACAACTCATGTAACGATACATCTAAATACCTTTACCACAACAATACCAACGACGACCCGTTATCAAACAAGTAACACACATGCCGATTCCTAAGAATATCAGACTACTACAACTCAGGTAACGATACATCTGAATACCTTTACCACAACAATACCAACGACGACCTGTTATCAAATAAGTAACACACATGACGATTCCTAAGAATATCAGACTACTACAACTCATGTAACGATACATCTGAATACCTTTACCACAACAATACCAACGACGACCCGTTATCAAACAAGTAACACACATGACGATTCCTAAGAAAATCAGACTACTACAACTCAGGTAACGATACATCTGAATACCTTTACCACAACAATACCAACGACGACCCGTTATCAAACAAGTAACACACATGACGATTCCTAAGAATATCAGACTACTACAACTCATGTAACGATACATCTGAATACCTTTACCACAGCAATACCAACGACGACCCGTTATCAAACAAGTAACACACATGACGATTCCTAAGTATATCAGACTACTACAACTCATGTAACGATACATCTAAATACCTTTACCACAACAATACCAACGACGACCCGTTATCAAACAAGTAACACACATGCCGATTCCTAAGAATATCAGACTACTACAACTCAGGTAACGATACATCTGAATACCTTTACCACAACAATACCAACGACGACCTGTTATCAAATAAGTAACACACATGACGATTCCTAAGAATATCAGACTACTACAACTCATGTAACGATACATCTGAATACCTTTACCACAACAATACCAACGACGACCCGTTATCAAACAAGTAACACACATGACGATTCCTAAGAATATCAGACTACTACAACTCATGTAGCGATACATCTTAGTACCTTTACCACAACAATAACAACGACGACCCGTTATCAAACAAGTAACACACATGACGATTCCTAAGAATATCAGACTACTACAACTCATGTAACGATACATCTGAATACCTTTACCACAACAATAACAACGACGACCCGTTATCAAACAAGTAACACACATGACGATTCCTAAGAAAATCAGACTACTACAACTCAGGTAACGATACATCTGAAAACCTTTACCACAACAATACCAACGACGACCCGTTATCAAACAAGTAACACACATGACGATTCCTAAGAATATCAGACTACTACAACTCATGTAACGATACATCTGAATACCTTTACCACAGCAATACCAACGACGACCCGTTATCAAACAAGTAACACACATGACGATTCCTAAGTATATCAGACTACTACAACTCATGTAACGATACATCTGAATACCTTTACCACAACAATACCAACGACGACCCGTTATCAAACAAGTAACACACATGCAGATTCCTAAGAATATCAGACTACTACAACTCATGTAACGATACATCTGAATACCTTTACCACAACAATACCAACGACGACCTGTTATCAAACAAGTAACACACATGACGATTCCTAAGTATATCAGACTACTACAACTCATCTAACGATACATCTGAATACCTTTACCACAACAATACCAACGACGACCTGTTATCAAACAAGTAACACACATGCCGATTCCTAAGAATATCAGACTACTACAACTCATGTAACGATACATCTGAATACCTTTACCACAACAATACCAACGACGACCTGTTATCAAACAAGTAACACACATGACGATTCCTAAGAATATCAGACTACTACAACTCATGTAACGATACATCTGAGTACCTTTACCACAACAATACCAACGACGACCCGTTATCAAACAAGTAACACACATGACGATTCCTAAGAATATCAGACTACTACAACTCATGTAACGATACATCTGAATACCTTTACCACAACAATACCAACGACGACCCATTATCAAACAAGTAACACACATGACGATTCCTAAGTATATCAGACTACTACAACTCATGTAACGATACATCTGAATACCTTTACCACAACAATACCAACGACGACCCGTTATCAAACAAGTAACACACATGCCGATTCCTAAGAAAATCAGACTACTACAACTCATGTAACGATACATCTGAATACCTTTACCACAACAATACCAACGACGACCCGTTATCAAACAAGTAACACACATGACGATTCCTAAGTATATCAGACTACTACAACTCATGTAACGATACATCTAAATACCTTTACCACAACAATACCAACGACGACCCGTTATCAAACAAGTAACACACATGCCGATTCCTAAGAATATCAGACTACTACAACTCAGGTAACGATACATCTGAATACCTTTACCACAACAATACCAACGACGACCTGTTATCAAATAAGTAACACACATGACGATTCCTAAGAATATCAGACTACTACAACTCATGTAACGATACATCTGAATACCTTTACCACAACAGTATCAACGACGACCCGTTATCAAACAAGTAACACACATGACGATTCCTAAGAATATCAGACTACTACAACTCATGTAGCGATACATCTTAGTACCTTTACCACAACAATAACAACGACGACCCGTTATCAAACAAGTAACACACATGACGATTCCTAAGAATATCAGACTACTACAACTCATGTAACGATACATCTGAATACCTTTACCACAACAATAACAACGACGACCCGTTATCAAACAAGTAACACACATGACGATTCCTAAGAAAATCAGACTACTACAACTCAGGTAACGATACATCTGAAAACCTTTACCACAACAATACCAACGACGACCCGTTATCAAACAAGTAACACACATGACGATTCCTAAGAATATCAGACTACTACAACTCATGTAACGATACATCTGAATACCTTTACCACAGCAATACCAACGACGACCCGTTATCAAACAAGTAACACACATGACGATTCCTAAGTATATCAGACTACTACAACTCATGTAACGATACATCTGAATACCTTTACCACAACAATACCAACGACGACCCGTTATCAAACAAGTAACACACATGCAGATTCCTAAGAATATCAGACTACTACAACTCATGTAACGATACATCTGAATACCTTTACCACAACAATACCAACGACGACCTGTTATCAAACAAGTAACACACATGACGATTCCTAAGTATATCAGACTACTACAACTCATCTAACGATACATCTGAATACCTTTACCACAACAATACCAACGACGACCTGTTATCAAACAAGTAACACACATGCCGATTCCTAAGAATATCAGACTACTACAACTCATGTAACGATACATCTGAATACCTTTACCACAACAATACCAACGACGACCTGTTATCAAACAAGTAACACACATGACGATTCCTAAGAATATCAGACTACTACAACTCATGTAACGATACATCTGAGTACCTTTACCACAACAATACCAACGACGACCCGTTATCAAACAAGTAACACACATGACGATTCCTAAGAATATCAGACTACTACAACTCATGTAACGATACATCTGAATACCTTTACCACAACAATACCAACGACGACCCATTATCAAACAAGTAACACACATGACGATTCCTAAGTATATCAGACTACTACAACTCATGTAACGATACATCTGAATACCTTTACCACAACAATACCAACGACGACCCGTTATCAAACAAGTAACACACATGACGATTCCTAAGAAAATCAGACTACTACAACTCATGTAACGATACATCTGAATACCTTTACCACAACAATACCAACGACGACCCGTTATCAAACAAGTAACACACATGACGATTCCTAAGTATATCAGACTACTACAACTCATGTAACGATACATCTAAATACCTTTACCACAACAATACCAACGACGACCCGTTATCAAACAAGTAACACACATGCCGATTCCTAAGAATATCAGACTACTACAACTCAGGTAACGATACATCTGAATACCTTTACCACAACAATACCAACGACGACCTGTTATCAAATAAGTAACACACATGACGATTCCTAAGAATATCAGACTACTACAACTCATGTAACGATACATCTGAATACCTTTACCACAACAATACCAACGACGACCCGTTATCAAACAAGTAACACACATGACGATTCCTAAGAATATCAGACTACTACAACTCATGTAGCGATACATCTTAGTACCTTTACCACAACAATAACAACGACGACCCGTTATCAAACAAGTAACACACATGACGATTCCTAAGAATATCAGACTACTACAACTCATGTAACGATACATCTGAATACCTTTACCACAACAATAACAACGACGACCCGTTATCAAACAAGTAACACACATGACGATTCCTAAGAAAATCAGACTACTACAACTCAGGTAACGATACATCTGAAAACCTTTACCACAACAATACCAACGACGACCCGTTATCAAACAAGTAACACACATGACGATTCCTAAGAATATCAGACTACTACAACTCATGTAACGATACATCTGAATACCTTTACCACAGCAATACCAACGACGACCCGTTATCAAACAAGTAACACACATGACGATTCCTAAGTATATCAGACTACTACAACTCATGTAACGATACATCTGAATACCTTTACCACAACAATACCAACGACGACCCGTTATCAAACAAGTAACACACATGCAGATTCCTAAGAATATCAGACTACTACAACTCATGTAACGATACATCTGAATACCTTTACCACAACAATACCAACGACGACCTGTTATCAAACAAGTAACACACATGACGATTCCTAAGTATATCAGACTACTACAACTCATCTAACGATACATCTGAATACCTTTACCACAACAATACCAACGACGACCTGTTATCAAACAAGTAACACACATGCCGATTCCTAAGAATATCAGACTACTACAACTCATGTAACGATACATCTGAATACCTTTACCACAACAATACCAACGACGACCTGTTATCAAACAAGTAACACACATGACGATTCCTAAGAATATCAGACTACTACAACTCATGTAACGATACATCTGAGTACCTTTACCACAACAATACCAACGACGACCCGTTATCAAACAAGTAACACACATGACGATTCCTAAGAATATCAGACTACTACAACTCATGTAACGATACATCTGAATACCTTTACCACAACAATACCAACGACGACCCATTATCAAACAAGTAACACACATGACGATTCCTAAGTATATCAGACTACTACAACTCATGTAACGATACATCTGAATACCTTTACCACAACAATACCAACGACGACCCGTTATCAAACAAGTAACACACATGACGATTCCTAAGAAAATCAGACTACTACAACTCATGTAACGATACATCTGAATACCTTTACCACAACAATACCAACGACGACCCGTTATCAAACAAGTAACACACATGACGATTCCTAAGAATATCAGACTACTACAACTCATGTAACGATACATCTGAATACCTTTACCACAACAATACCAACGACGACCCGTTATCAAACAAGTAACACACATGACGATTCCTAAGTATATCAGACTACTACAACTCATGTAACGATACATCTGAATACCTTTACCACAACAATACCAACGACGACCCGTTATCAAACAAGTAACACACATGACGATTCCTAAGAATATCAGACTACTACAACTCATGTAACGATACATCTGAATACCTTTACCACAACAATACCAACGACGACCCGTTATCAAACAAGTAACACACATGACGATTCCTAAGAATATCAGACTACTACAACTCATGTAACGATACATCTTAGTACCTTTACCACAACAATAACAACGACGACCCGTTATCAAACAAGTAACACACATGACGATTCCTAAGAATATCAGACTACTACAACTCATGTAACGATACATCTGAATACCTTTACCACAACAATACCAACGACAACCTGTTATCAAACAAGTAACACACATGCCGATTCCTAAGAATATCAGACTACTACAACTCATGTAGCAATACATCTGAATACCTTTACCACAACAATACCAACGACGACCTGTTATCAAACAAGTAACACACATGCCGATTCCTAAGAATATCAGACTACTACAACTCATGTAGCAATACATCTGAATACCTTTACCATAACAATACCAACGACAACCTGTTATCAAACAAGTAACACACATGACGATTCCTAAGAATATCAGACTACTACAACTCATGTAGCAATACATCTGAATATCTTTACCACAACAATACCAACGACGACCTGTTATCAAACAAGTAACACACATGCCGATTCCTAAGAATATCAGACTACTACAACTCATGTAGCAATACATCTGAATACCTTTACCACAACAATACCAACGACGACCCGTTATCAAACAAGTAACACACATGCCGATTCCTAAGAATATCAGACTACTACAACTCAGGTAACGATACATCTGAGTACCTTTACCACAACAATACCAACGACGACCCGTTATCAAACAAGAAACACACATGACGATTCCTAAGAATATCAGACTACTACAACTCATGTAACGATACATCTGAATACCTTTACCACAACAATACCAACGACGACCCATTATCAAACAAGTAACACACATGACGATTCCTAGGTATATCAGACTACTACAACTCATGTAACGATACATCTGAATACCTTTACCACAACAATACCAACGACGACCCGTTATCAAACAAGTAACACACATGACGATTCCTAAGAAAATCAGACTACTACAACTCATGTAACGATACATCTGAATACCTTTACCACAACAATACCAACGACGACCCGTTATCAAACAAGTAACACACATGACGATTCCTAAGTATATCAGACTACTACAACTCATGTAACGATACATCTGAATACCTTTACCACAACAATACCAACGACGACCCGTTATCAAACCAGTAACACACATGACGATTCCTAAGAATATCAGACTACTACAACTCATGTAACGATACATCTGAATACCTTTACCACAACAATACCAACGACGACCCGTTATCAAACAAGTAACACACATGACGATTCCTAAGAATATCAGACTACTACAACTCATGTAACGATACATCTGAATACCTTTACCACAACAATACCAACGACGACCCATTATCAAACAAGTAACACACATGACGATTCCTAAGTATATCAGACTACTACAACTCATGTAGCGATACATCTGAATACCTTTACCACAACAATACCAACGACGACCCGTTATCAAACAAGTAACCCACATGACGATTCCTAAGTATATCAGACTACTACAACTCATGTAACGATACATCTGAATACCTTTACCACAACAATACCAACGACGACCCGTTATCAAACAAGTAACACACATGACGATTCCTAAGAATATCAGACTACTACAACTCATGTAACGATACATCTGAATACCTTTACCACAACAATACCAACGACGACCCGTTATCAAACAAGTAGCACACATGACGATTCCTAAGAATATCAGACTACTACAACTCATGTAACGATACATCTGAATACCTTTACCACAACAATACCAACGACGACCTGTTATCAAACAAGTAACACACATGCCGATTCCTAAGAATATCAGACTACTACAACTCAGGTAACGATACATCTGAATACCTTTACCACAACAATACCAACGACGACCTGTTATCAAACAAGTAACACACATGACGATTCCTAAGTATATCAGACTAATACAACTCATGTAACGATACATCTGAATACCTTTACCACAACAATACCAACGACGACCTGTTATCAAACAAGTAACACACATGCCGATTCCTAAGAATATCAGACTACTACAACTCAGGTAACGATACATCTGAATACCTTTACCACAACAATACCAACGACGACCCGTTATCAAACAAGTAACATACATGACGATTCCTAAGAATATCAGACTACTACAACTCATGTAACGATACATCTGAATACCTTTACCACAGCAATACCAACGACGACCCGTTATCAAACAAGTAACACACATGACGATTCCTAAGAATATCAGACTACTACAACTCATGTAGCAATACATCTGAATACCTTTACCACAACAATACCAACGACGACCCGTTATCAAACAAGTAACACACATGCCGATTCCTAAGAATATCAGACTACTACAACTCATGTAACGATACATCTGAATACCTTTACCACAACAATACCAACGACGACCCGTTATCAAACCAGTAACACACATGACGATTCCTAAGAATATCAGACTACTACAACTCATGTAACGATACATCTGAATACCTTTACCACAACAATACCAACGACGACCCGTTATCAAACAAGTAACACACATGCCGATTCCTAAGTATATCAGGCTACTACAACTCATGAAACGATACATCTGAATACCTTTACCACAACAATACCAACGACGACCCGTTATCAAACAAGTAACACACATGACGATTCCTAAGAATATCAGACTACTACAACTCATGTAGCAATACATCTGAATACCTTTACCACAACAATACCAACGACGACCCGTTATCAAACAAGTAACACACATGACGATTCCTAAGAATATCAGACTACTACAACTCATGTAACGATACATCTGAATACCTTTACCACAACAATACCAACGACGACCTGTTATCAAACAAGTAACACACATGCCGATTCCTAAGAATATCAGACTACTACAACTCATGTAGCAATACATCTGAATACCTTTACCATAACAATACCAACGACGTCCTGTTATCAAACAAGTAACACACATGACGATTCCTAAGAATATCAGACTACTACAACTCATGTAGCAATACATCTGAATACCTTTACCACAACAATACCAACTACGACCCGTTATCAAACAAGTAACACACATGCCGATTCCTAAGAATATCAGACTACTACAACTCATGTAGCAATACATCTGAATACCTTTACCACAACAATACCAACGACGACCCGTTATCAAACAAGTAACACACATGCCGATTCCTAAGAATATCAGACTACTACAACTCATGTAACGATACATCTGAATACCTTTACCACAACAATACCAACGACGACCCGTTATCAAACAAGTAGCACACATGGCGATTCCCAAGTATATCAGACTACTACAACTCATGTAACGATACATCTGAAGACCTTTACCACAACAATACCAACGACGACCCGTTATCAAACAAGTAACACACATGCCGATTCCTAAGAATATCAGACTACTACAACTCAGGTAACGATACATCTGAATACCTTTACCACAACAATACCAACGACGACCTGTTATCAAACAAGTAACACACATGACGATTCCTAAGTATATCAGACTAATACAACTCATGTAACGATACATCTGAATACCTTTACCACAACAATACCAACGACGACCTGTTATCAAACAAGTAACACACATGCCGATTCCTAAGAATATCAGACTACTACAACTCAGGTAACGATACATCTGAATACCTTTACCACAACAATACCAACGACGACCTGTTATCAAACAAGTAACACACATGACGATTCCTAAGTATATCAGACTACTACAACTCATGTAGCAATACATCTGAATACCTTTACCACAACAATACCAACGACGACCCATTATCAAACAAGTAACACACATGCCGATTCCTAAGAATATCAGACTACTACAACTCATGTAACGATACATCTGAATACCTTTACCACAACAATACCAACGACGACCCGTTATCAAACAAGTAACACACATGCCGATTCCTAAGTATATCAGGCTACTACAACTCATGAAACGATACATCTGAATACCTTTACCACAACAATACCAACGACGACCCGTTATCAAACAAGTAACACACATGACGATTCCTAAGAATATCAGACTACTACAACTCATGTAACAATACATCTGAATACCTTTACCACAACAATACCAACGACGACCCGTTATCAAACAAGTAACACACATGACGATTCCTAAGAATATCAGACTACTACAACTCATGTAACGATACATCTGAATACCTTTACCACAACAATACCAACGACGACCTGTTATCAAACAAGTAACACACATGCCGATTCCTAAGAATATCAGACTACTACAACTCATGTAGCAATACATCTGAATACCTTTACCATAACAATACCAACGACGTCCTGTTATCAAACAAGTAACACACATGACGATTCCTAAGAATATCAGACTACTACAACTCATATAGCAGTACATCTGAATACCTTTACCACAACAATACCAACGACGACCTGTTATCAAACAAGTAACACACATGCCGATTCCTAAGAATATCAGACTACTACAACTCATGTAGCAATACATCTGAATACCTTTACCACAACAATACCAACGACGACCCGTTATCAAACAAGTAACACACATGCCGATTCCTAAGAATATCAGACTACTACAACTCATGTAACGATACATCTGAATACCTTTACCACAACAATACCAACGACGACCCGTTATCAAACAAGTAGCACACATGACGATTCCCAAGTATATCAGACTACTACAACTCATGTAACGATACATCTGAATACCTTTACCACAACAATACCAACGACGACCCGTTATCAAACAAGTAACACACATGACGATTCCTAAGTATATCAGACTACTACAACTCATGTAACGATACATCTGAATACCTTTACCACAGCAATACCAACGACGACCCGTTATCAAACAAGTAACACACATGACGATTCCTAAGTATATCAGACTACTACAACTCATGTAACGATACATCTTAGTACCTTTACCACAATACCAACGACGATCCGTTATCAAACAAGTAACACACATGACGATTCCTAAGTATATCAGACTACTACAACTCATGTAACGATACATCTGAATACCTTTACCACAACAATACAAACGACGATCCGTTATCAAACAAGTAACACACATGACGATTCCTAAGTATATCAGACTACTACAACTCATGTAACGATACATCTGAATACCTTTACCACAACAATACCAACGACGATCCGTTATCAAACAAGTAACACGCATGACGATTCCTAAGTATATCAGACTACTACAACTCATGTAACGATACATCTGAATACCTTTACCACAGCAATACCTAGACGACCCGTTATCAAACAAGTAACACACATGACGATTCCTAAGTATATCAGACTACTACAACTCATGTAACGATACATCTGAATACCTTTACCACAGCAATACCAACGACGACCCGTTATCAAACAAGTAACACACATGACGATTCCTAAGTATATCAGACTACTACAACTCATGTAACGATACATCTTAGTACCTTTACCACAACAATACCAACGACGACCCGTTATCAAACAAGTAACACACATGACGATTCCTAAGTATATCAGACTACTACAACTCATGTAACGATACATTTTAGTACCTTTACCACAACAATACCAACGACGATCCGTTATCAAACAAGTAACACGCATGACGATTCCTAAGTATATCAGACTACTACAACTCATGTAACGATACATCTGAATACCTTTACCACAACAATACCAACGACGACCTGTTATCAAACAAGTAACACACATGACGATTCCTAAGTATATCGGACTACTACAACTCATGTATCGATACATCTGAATACCTTTACCACAACAATAACAACGACGACCCGTTATCAAACAAGTAACACACATGACGATTCCTAAGAAAATCAGACTACTACAACTCAGGTAACGATACATCTGAATACCTTTACCACAACAATACCAACGACGACCCGTTATCAAACAAGTAACACACATGACGATTCCTAAGAATATCAGACTACTACAACTCATGTAACGATACATCTGAATACCTTTACCACAACAATACCAACGACGACCCGTTATCAAACAAGTAACACACATGACGATTCCTAAGTATATCAGACTACTACAACTCATGTAACGATACATCTGAATACCTTTACCACAACAATACCAACGACGACCCGTTATCAAACAAGTAACACACATGACGATTCCTAAGAATATCAGACTACTACAACTCATGTAGCAATACATCTGAATACCTTTACCACAACAATACCAACGACGACCCGTTATCAAACAAGTAACACACATGACGATTCCTAAGTATATCAGACTACTACAACTCATGTAACGATACATCTGAATACCTTTACCACAACAATACCAACGACGACCCGTTATCAAACAAGTAACACACATGACGATTCCTAAGAATATCAGACTACTACAACTCATGTAACGATACATCTTAGTACCTTTACCACAACAATAACAACGACGACCCGTTATCAAACAAGTAACACACATGACGATTCCTAAGAATATCAGACTACTACAACTCATGTAACGATACATCTGAATACCTTTACCACAACAATAACAACGACGACCCGTTATCAAACAAGTAACACACATGACGATTCCTAAGAAAATCAGACTACTACAACTCAGGTAACGATACATCTGAATACCTTTACCACAACAATACCAACGACGACCCGTTATCAAACAAGTAACACACATGACGATTCCTAAGAATATCAGACTACTACAACTCATGTAACGATACATCTGAATACCTTTACCACAGCAATACCAACGACGACCCGTTATCAAACAAGTAACACACATGACGATTCCTAAGTATATCAGACTACTACAACTCATGTAACGATACATCTGAATACCTTTACCACAACAATACCAACGACGACCCGTTATCAAACAAGTAACACACATGCCGATTCCTAAGAATATCAGACTACTACAACTCAGGTAACGATACATCTGAATACCTTTACCACAACAATACCAACGACGACCTGTTATCAAACAAGTAACACACATGACGATTCCTAAGTATATCAGACTACTACAACTCATGTAACGATACATCTGAATACCTTTACCACAACAATACCAACGACGACCTGTTATCAAACAAGTAACACACATGCCGATTCCTAAGAATATCAGACTACTACAACTCAGGTAACGATACATCTGAATACCTTTACCACAACAATACCAACGACGAACTGTTATCAAACAAGTAACACACATGACGATTCCTAAGAATATCAGACTACTACAACTCATGTAACGATACATCTGAATACCTTTACCACAGCAATACCTAGACGACCCGTTATCAAACAAGTAACACACATGACGATTCCTAAGTATATCAGACTACTACAACTCATGTAACGATACATTTTAGTACCTTTACCACAACAATACCAACGACCATCCGTTATCAAACAAGTAACACGCATGACGATTCCTAAGTATATCAGACTACTACAACTCATGTAACGATACATCTGAATACCTTTACCACAACAATACCAACGACGACCTGTTATCAAACAAGTAACACACATGACGATTCCTAAGTATATCGGACTACTACAACTCATGTAACGATACATCTGAATACCTTTACCACAACAATAACAACGACGACCCGTTATCAAACAAGTAACACACATGACGATTCCTAAGAAAATCAGACTACTACAACTCAGGTAACGATACATCTGAATACCTTTACCACAACAATACCAACGACGACCCGTTATCAAACAAGTAACACACATGACGATTCCTAAGAATATCAGACTACTACAACTCATGTAACGATACATCTGAATACCTTTACCACAACAATACCAACGACGACCCGTTATCAAACAAGTAACACACATGACGATTCCTAAGTATATCAGACTACTACAACTCATGTAACGATACATCTGAATACCTTTACCACAACAATACCAACGACGACCCGTTATCAAACAAGTAACACACATGACGATTCCTAAGAATATCAGACTACTACAACTCATGTAGCAATACATCTGAATACCTTTACCACAACAATACCAACGACGACCCGTTATCAAACAAGTAACACACATGACGATTCCTAAGTATATCAGACTACTACAACTCATGTAACGATACATCTGAATACCTTTACCACAACAATACCAACGACGACCCGTTATCAAACAAGTAACACACATGACGATTCCTAAGAATATCAGACTACTACAACTCATGTAACGATACATCTGAATACCTTTACCACAACAATACCATCGACGACCCGTTATCAAACAAGTAACACACATGACGATTCCTAAGAATATCAGACTACTACAACTCATGTAACGATACATCTTAGTACCTTTACCACAACAATAACAACGACGACCCGTTATCAAACAAGTAACACACATGACGATTCCTAAGAATATCAGACTACTACAACTCATGTAACGATACATCTGAATACCTTTACCACAACAATAACAACGACGACCCGTTATCAAACAAGTAACACACATGACGATTCCTAAGAAAATCAGACTATTACAACTCAGGTAACGATACATCTGAATACCTTTACCACAACAATACCAACGACGACCCGTTATCAAACAAGTAACACACATGACGATTCCTAAGAATATCAGACTACTACAACTCATGTAACGATACATCTGAATACCTTTACCACAGCAATACCAACGACGACCCGTTATCAAACAAGTAACACACATGACGATTCCTAAGTATATCAGACTACTACAACTCATGTAGCGATACATCTGAATACCTCTACCACAACAATACCAACGACGACCCGTTATCAAACAAGTAACACACATGCCGATTCCTAAGAATATCAGACTACTACAACTCAGGTAACGATACATCTGAATACCTTTACCACAACAATACCAACGACGACCTGTTATCAAACAAGTAACACACATGACGATTCCTAAGTATATCAGACTACTACAACTCATGTAACGATACATCTGAATACCTTTACCACAACAATACCAACGACGACCTGTTATCAAACAAGTAACACACATGCCGATTCCTAAGAATATCAGACTACTACAACTCAGGTAACGATACATCTGAATACCTTTACCACAACAATACCAACGACGAACTGTTATCAAACAAGTAACACACATGACGATTCCTAAGAATATCAGACTACTACAACTCATGTAACGATACATCTGAGTACCTTTACCACAACAATACCAACGACGACCCGTTATCAAACAAGTAACACACATGACGATTCCTAAGAATATCAGACTACTACAACTCATGTAACGATACATCTGAATACCTTTACCACAACAATACCAACGACGACCCATTATCAAACAAGTAACACACATGACGATTCCTAAGTATATCAGACTACTACAACTCATGTAACGATACATCTGAATACCTTTACCACAACAATACCAACGACGACCCGTTATCAAACAAGTAACACACATGACGATTCCTAAGAAAATCAGACTACTACAACTCATGTAACGATACATCTGAATACCTTTACCACAACAATACCAACGACGACCCGTTATCAAACAAGTCACACACATGACGATTCCTAAGTATATCAGACTACTACAACTCATGTAACGATACATCTGAATACCTTTACCACAACAATACCAACGACGACCCGTTATCAAACAAGTAACACACATGACGATTCCTAAGAATATCAGACTACTACAACTCATGTAACGATACATCTGAATACCTTTACCACACCAATACCAACGACGACCTGTTATCAAACAAGTAACACACATGCCGATTCCTAAGAATATCAGACTACTACAACTCATGTAGCAATACATCTGAATACCTTTACCATAACAATACCAACGACGTCCTGTTATCAAACAAGTAACACACATGACGATTCCTAAGAATATCAGACTACTACAACTCATGTAGCAATACATCTGAATACCTTTACCACAACAATACCAACGACGACCTGTTATCAAACAAGTAACACACATGCCGATTCCTAAGAATATCAGACTACTACAACTCATGTAGCAATACATCTGAATACCTTTACCACAACAATACCAACGACGACCCGTTATCAAACAAGTAACACACATGCCGATTCCTAAGAATATCAGACTACTACAACTCATGTAACGATACATCTGAATACCTTTACCACAACAATACCAACGACGACCCGTTATCAAACAAGTAGCACACATGGCGATTCCCAAGTATATCAGACTACTACAACTCATGTAACGATACATCTGAATACCTTTACCACGACAATACCAACGACGACCCGTTATCAAACAAGTAACACACATGACGATTCCTAAGTATATCAGACTACTACAACTC
Source organism: Bathymodiolus brooksi (assembly GCA_963680875.1). Classification (NCBI taxonomy): domain Eukaryota; kingdom Metazoa; phylum Mollusca; class Bivalvia; order Mytilida; family Modiolidae; genus Bathymodiolus; species Bathymodiolus brooksi. The sequence goes on along the minus strand of OY804579.1, from coordinate 130,431,564 downwards.
ATGTAACGATACATCTGAATATCTTTACCACAACAATACCAACGACGACCCATTATCAAACAAGTAACACACATGACGATTCCTAAGTATATCAGACTACTACAACTCATGTAACGATACATCTGAATACCTTTACCACAACAATACCAACGACGACCCGTTATCAAACAAGTAACACACATGACGATTCCTAAGAAAATCAGACTACTACAACTCATATAACGATACATCTGAATACCTTTACCACAACAATACCAACGACGACCCGTTATCAAACAAGTCACACACATGACGATTCCTAAGTATATCAGACTACTACAACTCATGTAACGATACATCTGAATACCTTTACCACAACAATACCAACGACGACCCGTTATCAAACAAGTAACACACATGACGATTCCTAAGAATATCAGACTACTACAACTCATGTAACGATACATCTGAATACCTTTACCACACCAATACCAACGACGACCTGTTATCAAACAAGTAACACACATGCCGATTCCTAAGAATATCAGACTACTACAACTCATGTAGCAATACATCTGAATACCTTTACCATAACAATACCAACGACGTCCTGTTATCAAACAAGTAACACACATGACGATTCCTAAGAATATCAGACTACTACAACTCATGTAGCAATACATCTGAATACCTTTACCACAACAATACCAACGACTAACCTGTTATCAAACAAGTAACACACATGCCGATTCCTAAGAATATCAGACTACTACAACTCATGTAGCAATACATCTGAATACCTTTACCACAACAATACCAACGACGACCCGTTATCAAACAAGTAACACACATGCCGATTCCTAAGAATATCAGACTACTACAACTCATGTAACGATACATCTGAATACCTTTACCACAACAATACCAACGACGACCCGTTATCAAACAAGTAGCACACATGGCGATTCCCAAGTATATCAGACTACTACAACTCATGTAGCGATACATCTGAATACCTTTACCACGACAATACGAACGACGACCCGTTATCAAACAAGTAACACACATGACGATTCCTAAGTATATCAGACTACTACAACTCATGTAGCAATACATCTGAATACCTTTACCACAGCAATACCAACGACGACCCGTTATCAAACAAGTAACACACATGACGATTCCTAAGTATATCAGACTACTACAACTCATGTAACGATACATCTTAGTACCTTTACCACAATACCAACGACGATCCGTTATCAAACAAGTAACACACATGACGATTCCTAAGTATATCAGACTACTACAACTCATGTAACGATACATCTGAATACCTTTACCACAACAATACCAACGACGATCCGTTATCAAACAAGTAACACACATGACGATTCCTAAGTATATCAGACTACTACAACTCATGTAACGATACATCTTAGTACCTTTACCACAACAATACCAACGACGATCCGTTATCAAACAAGTAACACGCATGACGATTCCTAAGTATATCAGACTACTACAACTCATGTAACAATACATCTGAATACCTTTACCACAGCAATACCAACGACGACCCGTTATCAAACAAGTAACACACATGACGATTCCTAAGTATATCAGACTACTACAACTCATGTAACGATACATCTGAATACCTTTACCACAGCAATACCAACGACGACCCGTTATCAAACAAGTAACACACATGACGATTCCTAAGTATATCAGACTACTACAACTCATGTAACGATACATCTTAGTACCTTTACCACAACAATACCAACGACGATCCGTTATCAAACAAGTAACACGCATGACGATTCCTAAGTATATCAGACTACTACAACTCATGTAACGATACATCTGAATACCTTTACCACAACAATACCAACGACGACCTGTTATCAAACAAGTAACACACATGACGATTCCTAAGTATATCGGACTACTACAACTCATGTAACGATACATCTGAATACCTTTACCACAACAATACCAACGACGACCCGTTATCAAACAAGTAACACACATGACGATTCCTAAGAAAATCAGACTACTACAACTCATGTAACGATACATCTGAATACCTTTACCACAACAATACCAACGACGATCCGTTATCAAACAAGTCACACACATGACGATTCCTAAGTATATCAGACTACTACAACTCATGTAACGATACATCTGAATACCTTTACCACAACAATACCAACGACGACCCGTTATCAAACAAGTAACACACATGACGATTCCTAAGAATATCAGACTACTACAACTCATGTAACGATACATCTGAATACCTTTACCACACCAATACCAACGACGACCTGTTATCAAACAAGTAACACACATGCCGATTCCTAAGAATATCAGACTACTACAACTCATGTAGCAATACATCTGAATACCTTTACCATAACAATACCAACGACGTCCTGTTATCAAACAAGTAACACACATGACGATTCCTAAGAATATCAGACTACTACAACTCATGTAGCAATACATCTGAATACCTTTACCACAACAATACCAACGACGACCTGTTATCAAACAAGTAACACACATGCCGATTCCTAAGAATATCAGACTACTACAACTCATGTAGCAATACATCTGAATACCTTTACCACAACAATACCAACGACGACCCGTTATCAAACAAGTAACACACATGCCGATTCCTAAGAATATCAGACTACTACAACTCATGTAACGATACATCTGAATACCTTTACCACAACAATACCAACGACGACCCGTTATCAAACAAGTAGCACACATGGCGATTCCCAAGTATATCAGACTACTACAACTCATGTAGCAATACATCTGAATACCTTTACCATAACAATACCAACGACGTCCTGTTATCAAACAAGTAACACACATGACGATTCCTAAGAATATCAGACTACTACAACTCATGTAGCAATACATCTGAATACCTTTACCACAACAATACCAACGACGACCTGTTATCAAACAAGTAACACACATGCCGATTCCTAAGAATATCAGACTACTACAACTCATGTAGCAATACATCTGAATACCTTTACCACAACAATACCAACGACGACCCGTTATCAAACAAGTAACACACATGCCGATTCCTAAGAATATCAGACTACTACAACTCATGTAACGATACATCTGAATACCTTTACCACAACAATACCAACGACGACCCGTTATCAAACAAGTAGCACACATGGCGATTCCCAAGTATATCAGACTACTACAACTCATGTAACGATACATCTGAATACCTTTACCACAACAATACCAACGACGACCCGTTATCAAACAAGTAACACACATGACGATTCCTAAGTATATCAGACTACTACAACTCATGTAACGATACATCTGAATACCTTTACCACAGCAATACCAACGACGACCCGTTATCAAACAAGTAACACACATGACGATTCCTAAGTATATCAGACTACTACAACTCATGTAACGATACATCTTAGTACCTTTACCACAATACCAACGACGATCCGTTATCAAACAAGTAACACACATGACGATTCCTAAGTATATCAGACTACTACAACTCATGTAACGATACATCTGAATACCTTTACCACAACAATACCAACGACGATCCGTTATCAAACAAGTAACACACATGACGATTCCTAAGTATATCAGACTACTACAACTCATGTAACGATACATCTTAGTACCTTTACCACAACAATACCAACGACGATCCGTTATCAAACAAGTAACACGCATGACGATTCCTAAGTATATCAGACTACTACAACTCATGTAACGATACATCTGAATACCTTTACCACAGCAATACCAACGACGACCCGTTATCAAACAAGTAACACACATGACGATTCCTAAGTATATCAGACTACTACAACTCATGTAACGATACATCTGAATACCTTTACCACAGCAATACCAACGACGACCCGTTATCAAACAAGTAACACACATGACGATTCCTAAGTATATCAGACTACTACAACTCATGTAACGATACATCTTAGTACCTTTACCACAACAATACCAACGACGATCCGTTATCAAACAAGTAACACGCATGACGATTCCTAAGTATATCAGACTACTACAACTCATGTAACGATACATCTGAATACCTTTACCACAACAATACCAACGACGACCTGTTATCAAACAAGTAACACACATGACGATTCCTAAGTATATCGGACTACTACAACTCATGTAACGATACATCTGAATACTTTTACCACAACAATAACAACGACGACCCGTTATCAAACAAGTAACACACATGACGATTCCTAAGAAAATCAGACTACTACAACTCAGGTAACGATACATCTGAATACCTTTACCACAACAATACCAACGACGACCCGTTATCAAACAAGTAACACACATGACGATTCCAAAGAATATCAGACTACTACAACTCATGTAGCGATACATCTGAATACCTTTACCACAACAATACCAACGACGACCCGTTATCAAACAAGTAACACACATGACGATTCCTAAGTATATCAGACTACTACAACTCATGTAACGATACATCTGAATACCTTTACCACAACAATACCAACGACGACCCGTTATCAAACAAGTAACACACATGACGATTCCTAAGAATATCAGACTACTACAACTCATGTAGCAATACATCTGAATACCTTTACCACAACAATACCAACGACGACCCGTTATCAAACAAGTAACACACATGACGATTCCTAAGTATATCAGACTACTACAACTCATGTAACGATACATCTGAATACCTTTACCACAACAATACCAACGACGACCCGTTATCAAACAAGTAACACACATGACGATTCCTAAGAATATCAGACTACTACAACTCATGTAACGATACATCTGAATACCTTTACCACAACAATACCAACGACGACCCGTTATCAAACAAGTAACACACATGACGATTCCTAAGAATATCAGACTACTACAACTCATGTAACGATACATCTTAGTACCTTTACCACAACAATAACAACGACGACCCGTTATCAAACAAGTAACACACATGACGATTCCTAAGAATATCAGACTACTACAACTCATGTAACGATACATCTGAATACCTTTACCACAACAATAACAACGACGACCCGTTATCAAACAAGTAACACACATGACGATTCCTAAGAAAATCAGACTACTACAACTCAGGTAACGATACATCTGAATACCTTTACCACAACAATACCAACGACGACCCGTTATCATACAAGTAACACACATGACGATTCCTAAGAATATCAGACTACTACAACTCATGTAGCGATACATCTGAATACCTTTACCACAGCAATACCAACGACGACCCGTTATCAAACAAGTAACACACATGACGATTCCTAAGTATATCAGACTACTACAACTCATGTAACGATACATCTGAATACCTTTACCACAACAATACCAACGACGACCCGTTATCAAACAAGTAACACACATGCCGATTCCTAAGAATATCAGACTACTACAACTCATGTAACGATACATCTGAATACCTTTACCACAACAATACCAACGACGACCTGTTATCAAACAAGTAACACACATGACGATTCCTAAGTATATCAGACTACTACAACTCATGTAACGATACATCTGAATACCTTTACCACAACAATACCAACGACGACCTGTTATAAAACAAGTAACACACATGCCGATTCCTAAGAATATCAGACTACTACAACTCAGGTAACGATACATCTGAATACCTTTACCACAACAATACCAACGACGAACTGTTATCAAACAAGTAACACACATGACGATTCCTAAGAATATCAGACTACTACAACTCATGTAACGATACATCTGAGTACCTTTACCACAACAATACCAACGACGACCCGTTATCAAACAAGTAACACACATGACGATTCCTAAGAATATCAGACTACTACAACTCATGTAACGATACATCTGAATACCTTTACCACAACAATACCAACGACGACCCATTATCAAACAAGTAACACACATGACGATTCCTAAGTATATCCGACTACTACAACTCATGTAACGATACATCTGAATACCTTTACCACAACAATACCAACGACGACCCGTTATCAAACAAGTAACACACATGACGATTCCTAAGAAAATCAGACTACTACAACTCATGTAACGATACATCTGAATACCTTTACCACAACAATACCAACGACGACCCGTTATCAAACAAGTCACACACATGACGATTCCTAAGTATATCAGACTACTACAACTCATGTAACGATACATCTGAATACCTTTACCACAACAATACCAACGACGACCCGTTATCAAACAAGTAACACACATGACGATTCCTAAGAATATCAGACTACTACAACTCATGTAACGATACATCTGAATACCTTTACCACAACAATACCAACGACGACCCGTTATCAAACAAGTAACACACATGACGATTCCTAAGAATATCAGACTACTACAACTCATGTAACGATACATCTGAATACCTTTACCACAACAATACCAACGACGACCCATTATCAAACAAGTAACACACATGACGATTCCTAAGTATATCAGACTACTACAACTCATGTAACGATACATCTGAATACCTTTACCACAACAATACCAACGACGACCCGTTATCAAACAAGTAACACACATGACGATTCCTAAGTATATCAGACTACTACAACTCATGTAACGATACATCTGAATACCTTTACCACAACAATACCAACGACGACCCGTTATCAAACAAGTAACACACATGACGATTCCTAAGAATATCAGACTACTACAACTCATGTAACGATACATCTGAATACCTTTACCACAACAATACCAACGACGACCCGTTATCAAACAAGTAACACACATGCCGATTCCTAAGAATATCAGACTACTACAACCCAGGTAACGATACATCTGAATACCTTTACCACAACAATACCAACGACAACCTGTTATCAAACAAGTAACACACATGACGATTCCTAAGAATATCAGACTACTACAACTCATGTAACGATACATCTGAGTACCTTTACCACAACAATACCAACGACGACCCGTTATCAAACAAGTAACACACATGACGATTCCTAAGAATATCAGACTACTACAACTCATGTAACGATACATCTGAATACCTTTACCACAACAATACCAACGACGACCCGTTATCAAACAAGTAACACACATGACGATTCCTAAGAAAATCAGACTACTACAACTCATGTAACGATACATCTGAATACCTTTACCACAACAATACCAACGACGACCCGTTATCAAACAAGTAACACACATGACGATTCCTAAGTATATCAGACTACTACAACTCATGTAACGATACATCTGAATACCTTTACCACAACAATAACAACGACGACCCGTTATCAAACAAGTAACACACATGAAGATTCCTAAGAATATCAGACTACTACAACTCATGTAACGATACATCTGAATACCTTTACCACAACAATACCAACGACGACCCGTTATCAAACAAGTAACACACATGACGATTCCTAAGAATATCAGACTACTACAACTCATGTAACGATACATCTGAATACCTTTACCACAACAATACCAACGACGACCCATTATCAAACAAGTAACACACATGACGATTCCTAAGTATATAAGACTACTACAACTCATGTAACGATACATCTGAATACCTTTACCACAACAATACCAACGACGACCCGTTATCAAACAAGTAACACACATGACGATTCCTAAGAATATCAGACTACTACAACTCATGTAACGATACATCTGAATACCTTTACCACAACAATACCAACGACGACCCGTTATCAAACAAGTAACACACATGACGATTCTTAAGTATATCAGAATACTACAACTCATGTAACGATACATCTGAATACCTTTACCACAACAATACCAACGACGACCCGTTATCAAACAAGTAACACACATGACGATTCCTAAGAATATCAGACTACTACAACTCATGTAACGATACATCTGAATACCTTTACCACAACAATACCAACGACGACCCGTTATCAAACAAGTAGCACACATGACGATTCCTAAGAATATCAGACTACTACAGCTCATGTAACGATACATCTGAATACCTTTACCACAACAATACCAACGACGACCCGTTATCAAACAAGTAACACACATGACGATTCCTAAGAATATCAGACTACTACAACTCATGTTGCAATACATCTGAATACCTTTACCACAACAATACCAACGACGACCCGTTATCAAACAAGTAACACACATGCCGATTCCTAAGTATATCAGACTACTACAACTCATGTAACGATACATCTGAATACCTTTACCACAACAATACCAACGACGACCCGTTATCAAACAAGTAACACACATGACGATTCCTAAGTATATCAGACTACTACAACTCATGTAACGATACATCTGAATACCTTTACCACAACAATACCAACGACGACCTGTTATCAAACAAGTAACACACATGACGATTCCTAAGTATATCAGACTACTACAACTCATGTAACGATACATCTGAATACCTTTACCACAACAATACCAACGACGACCCGTTATCAAACAAGTAACACACATGACGATTCCTAAGAATATCAGACTACTACAACTCATGTAACGATACATCTGAATACCTTTACCACAACAATACCAACGACGACCCGTTATCAAACAAGTAACAAACATGACGATTCCTAAGAATATCAGACTACTACAACTCATGTAACGATACATCTGAATACCTTTACCACAACAATACCAACGACGACCCGTTATCAAACAAGTAACACACATGACGATTCCTAAGAATATCAGACTACTACAACTCATGTAACGATACATCTGAATACCTTTACCACAACAATACCAACGACGACCCGTTATCAAACAAGTAACACACATGACGATTCCTAAGAATATCAGACTACTACAACTCATGTAACGATACATCTGAATACCTTTACCACAACAATACCAACGACGACCCGTTATCAAACAAGTAACACACATGACGATTCCTAAGAAAATCAGACTACTACAACTCATGTAACGATACATCTGAATACCTTTACCACAACAATACCAACGACGACCCGTTATCAAACAAGTAACACACATGACGATTCCTAAGTATATCAGACTACTACAACTCATGTAACGATACATCTGAATACCTTTACCACAACAATAACAACGACGACCCGTTATCAAACAAGTAACACACATGAAGATTCCTAAGAATATCAGACTACTACAACTCATGTAACGATACATCTGAATACCTTTACCACAACAATACCAACGACGACCCGTTATCAAACAAGTAACACACATGACGATTCCTAAGAATATCAGACTACTACAACTCATGTAACGATACATCTGAATACCTTTACCACAACAATACCAACGACGACCCATTATCAAACAAGTAACACACATGACGATTCCTAAGTATATAAGACTACTACAACTCATGTAACGATACATCTGAATACCTTTACCACAACAATACCAACGACGACCCGTTATCAAACAAGTAACACACATGACGATTCCTAAGAATATCAGACTACTACAACTCATGTAACGATACATCTGAATACCTTTACCACAACAATACCAACGACGACCCGTTATCAAACAAGTAACACACATGACGATTCTTAAGTATATCAGACTACTACAACTCATGTAACGATACATCTGAATACCTTTACCACAACAATACCAACGACGACCCGTTATCAAACAAGTAACACACATGACGATTCCTAAGAATATCAGACTACTACAACTCATGTAACGATACATCTGAATACCTTTACCACAACAATACCAACGACGACCCGTTATCAAACAAGTAGCACACATGACGATTCCTAAGAATATCAGACTACTACAACTCATGTAACGATACATCTGAATACCTTTACCACAACAATACCAACGACGACCCGTTATCAAACAAGTAACACACATGACGATTCCTAAGAATATCAGACTACTACAACTCATGTAGCAATACATCTGAATACCTTTACCACAACAATACCAACGACGACCCGTTATCAAACAAGTAACACACATGCCGATTCCTAAGTATATCAGACTACTACAACTCATGTAACGATATATCTGAATACCTTTACCACAACAATACCAACGACGACCCGTTATCAAACAAGTAACACACATGACGATTCCTAAGTATATCAGACTACTACAACTCATGTAACGATACATCTGAATACCTTTACCACAACAATACCAACGACGACCTGTTATCAAACAAGTAACACACATGACGATTCCTAAGTATATCAGACTACTACAACTCATGTAACGATACATCTGAATACCTTTACCACAACAATACCAACGACGACCCGTTATCAAACAAGTAACACACATGACGATTCCTAAGAATATCAGACTACTACAACTCATGTAACGATACATCTGAATACCTTTACCACAACAATACCAACGACGACCCGTTATCAAACAAGTAACAAACATGACGATTCCTAAGAATATCAGACTACTACAACTCATGTAACGATACATCTGAATACCTTTACCACAACAATACCAACGACGACCCGTTATCAAACAAGTAACACACATGACGATTCCTAAGAATATCAGACTACTACAACTCATGTAACGATACATCTGAATACCTTTACCACAACAATACCAACGACGACCCGTTATCAAACAAGTAACACACATGACGATTCCTAAGTATATAAGACCACTACAACTCATGTAACGATACATCTGAATACCTTTACCACAACAATACCAACGACGACCCGTTATCAAACAAGTAACACACATGCCGATTCCTAAGTATATCAGACTACTACAACTCATGTATCGATACATCTGAATACCTTTACCACAACAATACCAACGACGACCCGTTATCAAACAAGTAACACACATGATGATTCCTAAGAATATCAGACTACTACAACTCATGTTACGATACATCTGAATACCTTTACCACAACAATACCAACGACGACCCGTTATCAAACAAGTAACACACATGACGATTCCTAAGAATATCAGACTACTACAACTCATGTAACGATACATCTGAATACCTTTACCACAACAATACCAACGACGACCCGTTATCAAACAAGTAACACACACACGATTCCTAAGTATATCAGACTACTACAACTCATGTAGCAATACATCTGAATACCTTTACCACAACAATACCAACGACGACCCGTTATCAAACAAGTAACACACATGACGATTTCTAAGTATATCAGACTACTACAACTCATGTAACGATACATCTGAAAACCTTTACCACAACAATACCAACGACGATCCGTTATCAAACAAGTAACACACATGACGATTCCTAAGAATATCAGACTACTACAACTCATGTAGCAATACATCTGAATACCTTTACCACAACAATACCAACGACGACCCGTTATCAAACAAGTAACACACATGACGATTCCTAAGAATATCAGACTACTACAACTCATGTAACGATACATCTGAATACCTTTACCACAACAATACCAACGACGACCCGTTATCAAACAAGTAACACACATGACGATTCCTAAGTATATCAGACTACTACAACTCATGTAACGATACATCTGAATACCTTTACCACAACAATACCAACGACGACCTGTTATCAAACAAGTAACACACATGACGATTCCTAAGTATATCAGACTACTACAACTCATGTAACGATACATCTGAATACCTTTACCACAACAATACCAACGACGACCCGTTATCAAACAAGTAACACACATGACGATTCCTAAGAATATCAGACTACTACAACTCATGTAACGATACATCTGAATACCTTTACCACAACAATACCAACGACGACCCGTTATCAAACAAGTAACACACATGACGATTCCTAAGAATATCAGACTACTACAACTCATGTAACAATACATCTGAATACCTTTACCACAACAATACCAACGACGACCTGTTATCAAACAAGTAACACACATGACGATTCCTAAGAATATCAGACTACTACAACTCATGTAACGATACATCTGAATACCTTTACCACAGCAATACCAACGACGACCCGTTATCAAACAAGTAACACACATGACGATTCCTAAGAATATCAGACTACTACAACTCATGTAACGATACATCTGAATACCTTTACCACAACAATACCAACGACGACCCGTTATCAAACAAGTAACACACATGACGATACCTAGGAATATCAGACTACTACAACTCATGTAGCAATACATCTGAATACCTTTACCACAACAATACCAACGACGACCCGTTATCAAACAAGTAACACACATGCCGATTCCTAAGTATATCAGACTACTACAACTCATGTAACGATACATCTGAATACCTTTACCACAACAATACCAACGACGACCCGTTATCAAACAAGTAACACACACACGATTCCTAAGTATATCGGACTACTACAACTCATGTAACGATACATCTGAATACCTTTACCACAACAATAACAACGACGACCCGTTATCAAACAAGTAACACACATGACGATTCCTAAGAAAATCAGACTACTACAACTCAGGTAACGATACATCTGAATACCTTTACCACAACAATACCAACGACGACCCGTTATCAAACAAGTAACACACATGACGATTCCTAAGAATATCAGACTACTACAACTCATGTAACGATACATCTGAATACCTTTACCACAACAATACCAACGACGACCCGTTATCAAACAAGTAACACACATGACGATTCCTAAGTATATCAGACTACTACAACTCATGTAACGATACATCTGAATACCTTTACCACAGCAATACCAACGACGACCCGTTATCAAACAAGTAACATACATGACGATTCCTAAGAATATCAGACTACTACAACTCATGTAACCATACATCTGAATACCTTTACCACAACAATACCAACGACGACCCGTTATCAAACAAGTAACACACATGCCGATTCCTAAGAATATCAGACTACTACAACTCATGTAACGATACATCTGAATACCTTTACCACAACAATACCAACGACGACCCGTTATCAAACAGGTAACACACATGACGATTCCTAAGTATATCAGACTACTATAACTCATGTAACGATACATCTGAATACCTTTACCGAAAGTTATAGTACACAAACGATGTCTTCTGAAAATGGCCATACTATTGCTACATAAAGTTTTTATTCTAGAATATCATACATCAAATTTATTACATATACATACAAACAAAGTTTGTTTTGCAATAAATCTCTGTATACATTGATAACAATCTTATCCAACTCTAGACAACGCATCAACAATGACATTATCTTTGCCTTTAACATGTTAAATAATTTGATTTTTTATTTGCATTTTATGAATAAATGTGAGAGGATTGTGATCAGTAAGCAGTAATGCATGATATATAAAAGCTATTTTTTTACTTTTGTCCTTCAGCTTTACTGTCTGTCCCTGTCTGTATGATTACTCCCCAGCGGTAAGCTGTTCGTTTCTATGCATTGCTGTTCTTCCTCTTTACTACTGTATTTTAACTTTGATGTTGTCAGTAAGTGATAAATGCCTCTTGTTTCTGTTCGATTAATGTCTTACGCCCAATGTGGCATTTTCTCTGGATTGTCCATTGTTGGCTGTCCCTTCAGGTTTCTCTAACTTCTTATGTACAATATTGACTGTAGATTAATCTAGTCATTTAATGTTTGTTTATTTTTGTCAGTATTTAGACTATGATCATGGATTTTACAGTAGGGGAGAAAGCGTAGGGTTTCTAGAGAACACCATTAAGACACGTTATGCTTCTCCGTTATAAGCGGACACCACATTTTACCTCATATATATGTGCTTAGTATATATTATTTGACCAGGACATCGCAAGCGACATTCCCCTCTATTTTTATCACTTCATACTGAAGCTCATTTGTTTCTCTTTCATCCTAGGTACAGTTACAATGACAACTGCACCATCTACCACGACGGATCCGAGCAAGACAACACTTTGTTATTTATGATATGGAGAAACGTTTATTTCTGTTAAATTAACAAATTCAGTTGTTTCTCCTCTTCAACACGTTTCTCATGGTCAAATATTAATAACTTTTAAACAACTTATGTTTTCTGTATTTTTAGTAGCTCATTTTCACTGATGGTGTAATCGTATTTCCATGAACAAATACTACATAAAATTTATTACATATACATAAAGAAATGTTTGGATACAATTATTTTCTACAATAAATCTCTGTTAAATTCATAACAATCTTATTTAACTCTAGACAAAACATCAGCGATGGCATTATCTTTGCCTTCAATATGTTTAATAATCAGATTGCATTTTTGTAACATTAATCCCCATCTCTTGAAATTTTGTTTTTTTACTTTGGCATTTTGTTAATAAATGTGAGGGGACTGTGATCAGTAAGCATTACTAACGGATGAGATATAAAACCTATTCTTGTACTGATATCCTTATAACAGTTGGAACACATTTTGTTTGTCTTACGCCCAATGTGTCATTTTCTATGTATTGGCCTTCAGGTTTCTCTAAATTTTATGTACAATATTGACTGTAGATTAATCTAGCTATTTAATGTCTGTTTAATTTGGTCAGTATTTAGACTATGATACTTGATCTTACAGTAGCAGAGAAAGCTTAGGGTGTCTGGAGAACACTACTGAGACACGGTATGCTTCTTCGTCCACTATAAGCTGACAACCAATTTTACCTCATATACCTGGTATATATGTACTTAGTATATAGATGTGAACAGGACATCGTCATACGACATTATCTTCATTTTATTTTATTGTTTTAGGCTGAAACTCATTTGTTTCTCTTACATCCTAGGTACAATTACAGCAACACATTCGTCATCTATCACGACGGAAATAGGTAAGACAACACTTTTTATATATGATATGGAGAAACGCTAACGTCTGTTATATTAACAAATTCAGTCGTTTCTTTTCTTTGGATTCATGGTCAAATATTAATAACTTTTAAATAATTTTTTGTTTCTATTTTTGGTAAGTTATTTTCACTGATGATGTAAGCTTATCTCCATGAACAAATAATACATCAAATTTACTAGATATAAATAAACAAAAGTCTGAATACAAACTTTTTACAAGAAATCTCTGCATAAATTCAGAACAACCGTATCCAACTCTAGACAAAGCATCAGCAATGACATTACCTTTGCCTTCAATATGTTTAATAATCAAATTGCGTTTTTGCAACATTAATCCTCATTATCTCGATAATCTTTGATTTTTATTTTGTATTTTGTTAATAGATGTAAGGGGACTGTGATCAGTAAGTACTACTAAGGGATGAGATATAAAACCTATTTTATTACAGCTATCCTTATATCAGTTGGTAACACCTTTTGTTTATCTTCTTCCCATGTCTTACGCCCAATGTGTCATTTTCTATGTATTGGCCATTGTTGAAGACCCCTTCATGTGTCTTTTTTGTTTCTATTTTTGGTAAGTTATTTTCGCTGATGATGTAATCTTATCTCCATGAACAAATAATACATCAAATTTATTGCATATTTATAAAAAAAAGTTTGGATGCCAACTTTTTACATTTCATCTTCTACCACGACGGAAATAGATAAGACAACACTTTTTTATTTATGATATGGAGAAACGCTAACTTCCGTTAGATTAACAAATGCAGTCGTTTTTTTCTGTGGATTCATGGAAAAATATTAAAAACTTTTAAAGAACTTTTTTTTTCAATTTTTGATAAGTTATTTTCACTGATGATGTAATCTTATCTACATGAACAAATAATACATCACATGTATTATATATACACAATGAAAAGTTTGGATACAAACCTTTTACAATAAATCTCTATAAATGCATAGCAATCTTATCCAACTCTAGACAAAGCATCAGCAATGGCATTATCTTTGCCTTCAATATGTTTAATAATCAAATTGCATTTTTGCAACATTAATCCCCATCTCTTTAATCTTTGATTTTTGTTTTGACATTTTGTTGATAAATGTGAGGGGATTATGATCAGTAAGCACTACTAAGAGATGAGATATAAAACCTATTCTTTTACTACTCTCCTTATATCATTTGCAAACACCTTTTGTTTGTCCTACGCCGAATGTGTCATTTTCTATGTAATGGCCATTATTGATGACCCCTTCAGGTTTCTCTAAATGTTATGTACAATATTGACTGTAGATTAATCTATCTATTTAATGTCTGTTTAATTTGGTCAGTATTTAGACTATGATACTTGATCTTACTTACAGTAGGAGAGAAAGCTTAGGATGTCTGGTGAGCACCACTAAGACACACTATGCTTCTCCTTCCACTATAAGGTGACAACAAATTGTATTTCATATACATGTGTTTAGTATATAGTATTGTGCACCTTAATACCACATTCTCTTTTTGTTATCAATTTTTGCTGATATCCATTTGTTTTCTTTCAACCCAGGTACACATACAACTTCATCACCTAGAACGACGGAAACTAGTAAGAAAACTCTTTTTTATTCATGACTATGGAAAGACGCTAACTTCCGTTAGATGCACTCGCTGTTCTCCAGACTTTAAAGCTGAAAGTCAGGCTTCAATCTAATAATAATAATCGTCACTAAATATTATCTTTTCTCGGGTCTTAATCCACAGTTGAAGTCAAGTTGTTCCTACAGAAATAAATCCTCTTCATTTTGTTAATAAAGGAAACATTCACCCTTTTCCTGACAGAATGCCGTTTGTAAACATTCACCCTGTTCGAGAGAAAACACCGTTTGTGAACATTCACCTTCTTCCTGACAGAACACCGTTGATTTGAATCAGATTGTGTGTTAATGATATAAGGTCACATGCACGTGACCCGTAAAGTGCACTGTATATTTCCCATGGTGCGATTACATGGTCGATTGAATCACTATTATTACTCGTTTCGGAACATAGCAGTCCAAAGGGGACGGAAGTCAATTTGATCGTGGCGACCTCTATCGATCGTGAGAAAAGACAACTCTACTAATTTTGGCGGGTAAAGGGAGAATACTACTCATAACGGAAAGTCAAGAGGTTTTCCAAAAGTCTGTGGTAACACTGAATATGGGGTTTCCCGCAACCGCTTTGTACAATATTATGGCCATTGTCAGAAGATATCACTTCAAACGTTTTATGGTCGCCACCATGACTTGGTTAACCATTACGGAATATCTGTGACACAAATGACCATTAATATGTTCCACTTGTCGTAATCAGTTCCCTATCCTTTATATTCATTCATGACTTATCGCCAGATTTGTAAGTAAAGTAACATATCAAGCGTGGCTTTGTTCATTCACATGTCGTTTTAATATTCTTGAAGGTCTTCATCTGTCGATTCTGTCACCAGTGTATTAAAACAGCTTCTATATCTCCTCATAATTATACAACCGATACGGTTCGTACGAAAGGGGAGAGTCTGACTATGATAATAATAACAATTACATTAGAATATTGTTATTCCTGAGAAATTGTCTTGAGAGAGTTATTTTCTGTATTGAATGTTAAGCTACGAAGAGAGAATAGAAATCCGATAATGATTTGATTAACACGTGGTTGTGTCGGACAAGTAAAATTGAGAAGCACACAGACACAAAATGAAAAATATAAACGCATCTTAAAGGGATATTGTCTACTAAAATCGTAATTTTTCATACCCAAAATTATTGTCGTTTTCCGTACTGACCTTCATAAAATGAAGATTAACACCGAGTTATGCTGCAAAAGATACGATTTTTTGACAAAAAAGACCCAAAACTATCGTTATCAGAATTATTGTCTGGATGACAATATTCAAATCTATTCATATGGCATTCTATGTGAACACGTCATGAGCATGCGCACTGTTTAGAAACAATAAACAACATGTGGTTCTTGGGCAAAAGAGCAACTGTCAACGCGTGGAAGAAAGCGGACTTTGACGGATTCAGAGAGAAAGATGAATAGAAGTGAAATATCTTCCAAATGGAACAAATGCAGGATATATGTAGGGGATCAGTTGGACCGTTGGAACGAACTCAAGGAAGTGCTACGCTTCCAAACTCGCGCTGAATTTGCAAATATTTTGTTTGATAGGTAAGCCGAACATGTTTTTTCCTTCTTTTCTCAATCGTTTTTCATATTTTATGAATTTATGATGATGCCTATGATCATTTTCGGTAGATATTATTCAATATATGTAATCTTGCACCTGGCAACAGCAAATTATTGTCAATGAATAGCATAAAACGGCCGTATTTGCGAGGTAAACAAACACGAATTTTAACATCCATGCTGCAGCATCCGGGCTACTGGCATAAAAATAAATAAAAATAGATTTGGCCTCGCTCAGGTCAGTGCATAATTAATTAGCTTGTCAGCTTTTTTATATCGAAAAAACAACGTTTCGTAGCGTATTCGCCAATAATTCGGTGTTTAATCTTCATTTTACGAAGGTCAGTACGGACAACGACAATAATTTTGGGTATGAAAAAAATACGATTGTGGTAGACAATATCCCTTTAAAATGAGGCGTTCATTGTACCTTTATTTTTGTACGAAATATTTTGCCAATTGAAACATGATGACCAATTATACTGAATAAAGTATGAACGGCGTGTTTTCATGATAGAATATATCATAAAATAAATTTACATAATTTTAAAATTTGTGCTGACTAATTTTTAAATTTAGTGACACAAATATAATTATTAAAAGGAAACAAATCTACCTGTGTCATATGATGATATTGTGAGAGATTGTGTTGATTGTATTTAAATGTCGTGTCGGCCTGATATTTCATTTTTAAGCTGAAATACGACCTTTATTTAGTATACTAAATTGTACAACTTGACTTCTTCATACATATGTATTCTTTATCAGGATTGGGGTCATGATGTTTAATGTCACTTTCTAGAATATTTCAGTTATAACGTGGCGGTCAGTTTTGTTGTTGGAGGAAACCGCAGTACCCGGAGAAAACCGTGATCTGTCGCACTTTATATCATAATGGTGTATCACTTCGTCATAAGCAGTATTGGAACTCACAACTTTAGTGGCAATAGGCACTGATTGCACAGGTAGTTGTAAATCCAGCTACCACACGATCACGACCACAGAGTTTGCTTAATATTGGTAAACGTGACCATCATTTAATTCATTAAGGAATCAAATTACAAAGGGTTTAATTTGTTTATTTAAAATCTCTTCAGGATCATATATTTATTTCCTTATATTTTTTCCTCAATCATTTCTTATAGTGAAAATGTATAAAGATAAAGAAGTCAAGAAAAATGTCAAGGATATTTTTTTATCAATGTGTGACGTAAAAATATTTTTGACATTTACGTCACCGAATATGGTACTGCTTTGACAACTATTTTACCTATTTTGTTCCTGTATTTAAATACTGTTATAGTGACAGCCGGAACCTTTGAACCGTAATGAGAGCGGGAGGTTTGGCGCTTTAAAATCTGATTCAACCCACCATTTCTTTAGAAATGCCTGTACCAAGTCAGGGTCATTACGGTTTTCACAGTTTTCCGGTTGTTGACTGATTTTGTCTGTTTATATAATTATGAGTTTTGACTTTCCCTTTGTAAGATTGTTCGGAGTTCGATAATTTTGTTATTACCCTTATTAACAGTATTATAAATTACCATGCAACAACATACTTCCCATTAACATGTACAATCTCCTGCGTAGGATTAATTATTAAATTAGACGTACATTTTATATGAAGTAAAGATTTTTTTTTTCAATGTGTTATTACAGCTTTGGTAATTGTTGGTGCTGGTTGTAGCTTTGTGGTTATAGTGGCTTTCGTTGTTTTTTTCTGCTATGAAATAAGGTAAGTGTTTTTGTTTCTTTCACGTAATTAAAAACACAATGCTACATATATTCGTGCAAAGTTTGGTTAGTGTTGAGTCGCCTCGCTGGTGTAACGGTTAGCATGGTCGCTAGGGATGATCATGGAATTGATCCGCGATCGTGTCAGATCAAAGAACATAATATTGATATATGCTGCTCCCCAGCTAAATAGGCAGAATTAAGAAGTAAGATAAAATGCCTATATTGATGGAAGTCGGAATAATGTGTGCTATTGAAGACCCATGTGTATTGTACCTGTGGAGTGTTGTTTTGATGTAGTTCAGCGTGTTGATCTAGGGCAAAGGCAAGACTCATTCATTTCAGTCCGAAAGTAACTAGATCTTGCCATTTCCACAGATATCCCATCTGGGCGTTAATCTACAATGCATTTAAACTACTAATATACGCGATAGATGATGCTGCAATATTTATTTCTATATTAATATTTTGCTGATATGAAGTATTTTATTCATTTAATCATCCTAAGGTTTACTAGAAATCAAAATTATATTGAAAAAAGTAATGTTTTAATTTTGCTTCAGATTACGTTCAAAAAGGCGGTATGATGTGGAGAACGGAGACTGCACAGAAAGCGCTGAAATGCCAGAAGAGAATAAAAAAAATCATAATGGAAGAACTCGGGAATCAAAGCCCACCTCATGACGAAGAAACATTTACTACAAATAGATCGTACAGTGAAAAACAAAAAAAAGTGAAAACAAATAATTCGAATATGTACTATTGTTCAAAGGATAGTGATTATGATAGCACGAGACGTGACAGTGGAAAGTATATGTTATCTGGATGTGAATTGATTGATACCAAAAATATCAGCTTGGCGAGCCAGAATATGAAGTTTGTTGGCGAGTGAGCGAAGCGAACGAGTCACAAACTTCATATTCTGTCGAGCTGATATTTTTCAGTATCAATCATATTCACATTCAGATGACATATTTATCATCCTTAGATCAACCATAAACACGGATACATCTAAATTTGTATTTTCGCGGGAAAAATTACATGATTCAAAATATTCAAAATACGCTTCCCTAAAACCGTAGTTCATAAGTACCTTGCAAATATACCATTCATTTTTAAAGGTTTATATAAATGTTAAGATTGTTGCATTTTTCCTTTAATTGTGATATTCATTTGGGTTTTCTTTATTACAAACATCAAAGTCATCCATTTTCATTAAGTCACAACCTTCCTTATGACGTAAAAAATTATGACGTCTCAGCAGAGGTTATCAAGAATTGTGTAAAGTACATTTTTGTAGGACGATGTTTGTTGATATTTCTAACACGACAGTTCCTAATTTGATATATGTTTAAAAAAAATAATGTTAACTAGCTAATGGTGTCCATGAATTTTATTTATTTTTGCCCTCTTCACAGGAATTATCGTTTAAATGTTAAGATAATTTGGTGATAACCCCTGCTGACTGTTGATAAGTCCTGATCAGCTCACGCGGACTTTGATACGAGTTTTGCTTATGTAGCCAGCAGGTAGATACAGCCGGAGGGAAGGATGATAGAAAACGTGTCTTGGTTAAGTCTGATGACGAAATGAATACATATGACCACTGTAAGTTGCCGTCAGAAAACGACCACGAAGATTACGCTTCAGTCGTTCGATAAAACGTGGAAATTGGTTGATTGGAATTTGGTGTGTTGTGTATATGAAAAACACAGTTATATTAGCAAAATAGAAATAAAAATAAAAAACAATTTCATGGTATAAATCAAATGTTATAAAAACAATCTCATGGTACAAATCAAATACAAACAATCTCACTGTAGTGGTAGAAATCAAATAAACAAAATTGATGTTACAAATCAAATAAAAAACAATCTCATGATACAAATCAAATAAAAAACAATCTCATGGTACAAATCAAATAAAAAAACAATCTCATGGTACAAATCAAATAAAAAACAATCTCATGGTACAAATCAAATAAAAAACAATCTCATGGTACAAATCAAATAAAAAACAATCTCATGGTACAAATCAAATAAAAAAACAATCTCATGGTACAAATCAAATAAAAAACAATCTCATGGTACAAATAAAATAAAAAAGAATCTCATGGTACAAATCAAATAAAAAACAATCTCATGGTACAAATCAAATAAAAACCAATCTCATGATACAAATCAAATAAAAAAAACTATTTCATCCTATAAATAAAAAAAAATGATGGTGCAAATCAAATAAAAAAAAAGAAATCTCATACCATAAATCAAATTTAAAAAAACCCAATCTCATGGTACAAATCAAATAAAAAAACAATCTCATGGTACAAATCAAATAAAAAACCATCTCATGGTACAAATCAAATAAAAAACAATCTCATGGTACAAATCAAATAAAAAACAATCTCATCCAATAAATAAAAAAAAAGGATAGTGCACATCAAATAAAAAAAAAAAAAAATCTCATACCATAAATTAAATTTAAAAAAACCCAATCTCATGGTACAAATCAAATAAAAAAACAATCTCATGGTACCATTTAAGTTTAAAAAAAACCCAATCTCATGGTACAAATCAAATTAGAAAAAAACCCAATCTCATGGCACAAATTAAGCTATGAAAACAATCACGTGGCACAAATCAAGTTATAAAAATAATCTTATATGGCACAAATCAAATGAAGAAAACCAATATCATGGTACAAATCAAATTAAAAAAACCGAACCTCATGGTACACATGAAATAAAAAAGCAATATCATGGTACAAATCAAATAAAAAAAGCAAAATCATGGTACAAATCAAATTAACAAAAACAACCTAGTGGTACAAATAAAAAAAAGCAATCTCATGATACAATTTAAATTTTAAGTAAAATATCATGGTACAAATCATGTAAAAAAATAATCTCATGGTAAAAATCAAAATAAAAAAATAATCTCATGGTACAAATCAAATGAAAAAAAACCCAGTATCATGGTGGAAATCAAATAAAAAAAAACAATCTCATGATATTATTAAAATAAAAAAAAAACAATCTCATGGTACACATCAAACTAAAAATCAATCTTATGCAATAAATCAAGATAAAAAAAACCCCAATCTCATGGTAGGAATAAATAAAAACCACTCTCATGGTAGGAATAAATAAAAACCACTCTCATGGTGCAAATCTAATAAAAAAAAACCAATCTCGTTGTACAAATCAAATTAAAGAACAATGGTATTGTGTAAATAAAGTCAAAAAACAATATCATGCTACAAATGTACATTCAAACAAAACATTTCTTCATGGAGATTATAAATACATTTAAACAAAGTTTTGCAAAAATTTTCGACGGCACAACCGTCTTCGTCAGTTGCAAAACATAAACTGCTAAGAGATACAAAAAAACAACAAGACGTCATAACATCTAATCGTGTTATTATGACGTCGTAAAAAATTACTAAAAATTATCCTGAACATTATGAATAAATAAAATACACAAAGCTCATTGCCAGAATCAAGACTACAAGGAAAATGTGGACGAAAATGTGTCATCTGTGAAAAAAGTTTTAGGGGAGAATTGAAAACAAGATCCGGAAGAGTTATTAAGATCAATAAGAAAATAAACTGCAGAACATCAAATGTAGTTTATGCGGTCCACTGTAAAAAATGTAAGCACATAGTTTATGTTGGTGAAACAGAAACAATGTTAAAGGATCGGATACAAAATCATCTTTCTGATATCAGAACATTTAAAAAATATGACAAGCCGGTTTCAATACATTTGAATTCAAAAGACCATTCCATCGACGATTTCAGATATGCAGGAATAGAAATTTCAAGAAAAAATAACACAATATATAGACAGACCCGTGAATCACTGTTTATTAAAATGTGTAACACTCAACAAGAGGGTATAAACAAAAGAAAATAATTAGTCTAACAGGTCTTAAATTACACAAAGTTTGATCTTGAGCTTTGTGTATTTTATTTATTCATAATGTTCAGGATCATTTTTAGTAATTTTTTACGACGTCATAATAGCACGATTAGATGTTATGACGTCTTGTTGTTTTTTTGTATCTCTTAGAGCAGTTTATGTTTTGCAACTGACGAAGACGGTTGTGCCGTCGAAAATTTTTGCAAAACTTTGTTTAAATGCTACAAATGAATAAAAAAAACCAATCTCATGGTACAAATCAGATTAAAAAAAAATCTCATGGTGCACATCAAATAAACAAAAGACAATCTGATGGTACAAATCAAATACAAAAGAAATACAATCTCATGTTACAAATCAAATAAAAAAAAAACAATCTCATGGTACAAATCAAATAAACAAAAAACGATCTCATGGTACAAATCAAATAAAAAACAAAAGAATCTCATGGTACAAATCAAATAAAAAACAAAAGAATCTCATGGTAGAAATCTAATAAATAAAAAGCAACCTCATGGTATAAATCAAATAAATAAAAATCAACATCATGGTACAAATCAAATAAAAACCAATCTTATGATACAAATCAAATAAACAAAATACAATCTCATGGTATAAGTCGAATGAAAAATCAACCTCATGGTAGAAATCAACATAGTGACTTATAATGTGATATATCTCAAGACCCTCAAAAATAAGAAAAGTAAAATATACTTTTTAAAGATTTCTAGCGACCAATAACTAATAATTTACTGTAAATGCATATCCAACTCATTGATTCGACATCTGGGTATACAAGGAATATTTCTGGAGCACCCTCCCACAATACTACAGTTGATATTTGAAACCCTGCTGCGGACTTGAGGTGCAGAATCACACACAGGCACTTAGGTGAGTAAAAGACACGGGCAATGCCTTTTATGTTTTATTTTACCAGTACATAAAACATTTCTTTTCTTGACTTGGCTAAATAACGAAGAAACACATAGTTTTGGGATAGCGAGCTTACAAAACAATTGGACAACTTTTAATAAGCTTAGATTTACTTTCATGTAAACCGATAAATAATTTGTATTTCACTGCGTTTTGTCAAACAAAATAGAGCCCTAAGATTCCGGTTCACATGTAGACAGCTCATGTAAATACAGAACATTAGAAAAATATAACAATACGTTCACACTATCAAAAAAAATAAATAAGCAAAATCTAAGCCCTGCATCCGCGTGTCACATTTATGTATTAAGTAGTAATATTCTGTTTTAGCTATATTATATTTATAAATTGTGTATTTAAAACAAACTTGGCAGAGATGGTTTCTGTTTAGTTGTAAGCTCTAGAATGACTAATTTCCCGCAATGTACTCGACCAGGTAGACTTTCTACCATAAAAAAAAACACACGCGCGTACTGCTGTGCGACAGTTGGGATAATTTACCCCTGTACTGAAAAAATATTAACCGATTGAAACCACAAGTGGACAAGAACTTTGCTGCTGGGAATTTAGCCCCAATATCGAAGTTGACATTTGACCCCCTGTTGTAGGCTTAAGGTGCATAATCCCCTTAAGACTGTTAAAGGTTCGGGAAATACATTTAACTGAAACCCCAAGTGGGCAAAAACTTTGCCATTGTAGATTTTACAGGAAATATTTATAGAGCCCACCTCCAATATCGAAGTTGAAATTTGACACTGAATATTCTTTTGGTCACATTACGACAAAAAAGGGGTTATCACGACTTATCATCTTCAAAATAAACAATGTCTGAACTCGAGAATATTTTAATATAAACCTTTCCTTTCAATGTAACCAAACTGGATGACACGAAGATGATTTGTCGTGACCCCAACCCCTCATTTTCGTACTTTGACCAAAAGAATATGTTCACGGGGTGTTCTCTCCATTTAAAAGATCTTAAGGATGAAAACAAATTTGTCTGGTTTGAATGATGTCAAATTCCAAGTTAAGACACGCCTTCAATCGATGCTATGCATATTTACCTTTGACGAGATGGAGTTTCTTGTCGGCTATAGAGGCCGCCATTTTATCAGATTAGGTTCCAACCTCCGTTTTTGCTACTCGCAGGTTGACATTATAATCTGAGAATCTAATATGTACGTATACTGTGCGGCAAAAATCCAGAAATTGGAAATGATTACTCTGCTCCTCTATTTTGTATTCTTTGTTTAGGAAGGGGATCACGCTCACGATTTACTGAAAATACAATCTGAATATTAATTAATACTTGCAGTGTATGCTATGTTATGGGATCAGCAAGTTTTTTTGGAAAGATTTTCACGTTTTGACATTTTCGAATTTACATTTCATCATGCGTACTTTCTTGCTTCCCGTTTCATTTTACTATGACAATATCAAACCTTGGAATCGATTATCTCCCTTATATGTAACATCCGCTGCTTGATTGTGTCTCGTGTTTGATAAATGAAATTGCTACATATTAATGGGGTTCACCTATCCCATTCCCGACAGGTGGCGCATGTGTACTATCAGTTATTCGATTTCAAGATGGCGGACGGCGATCAGCTGTGGTCAGTGCCGAAGCTCGAATATGATCTACTACGCCGAAATACATCGACAAACGTTCGAAAAACTGACTTGATTGAAAGGTACATACTACACCGAAAACCCAAGCATACGATTTATGTTCGTTACTTTTCAATATTATTGTATTTGTTGAATGTCCAAGTTGCCCCGACTGAAAAGAAAACATCATTAAAATTATGATGACGGATCAGTTTGAATGTGCTTTCGTGGCAGGATTCAGAGACAAGACCAGGAGATTTTGTCATATTTATGCTATCCATTATAATTGAAAAAGAAGATTTTGAAGTTAACTGCCTTTATAAAACCAGATGGGATTCATATCCAGGTATAGGTGAGGAAAAAAAATCATTTTTATTAAAAGAAAATGACCCAACTTTTTACACACCTTTTCTTTTTTATTAAATATTATAAAACAACACACTACATGTCATCATTCAGAATGTGAAAAAACGGGGCATATTTTCAATAGAAACAAATTATGGGGCTTTCAATAGGGGTACCCTCATACGTTTTTTAAGAAACATTTTACATTTAAAAAAAAACATTATTTTTTTCACAATTTTCACAATTTTTTTTATCTTTGAAATATAAATACACAATCATGTGTAATTATCTCAATAAATATACTAATTTAAATGATGCTCATTACATTCGGTATACATCTTTATGAAATTTGTACAAAAAATGTATTCCTTATTTGTCTGGTATATTTTCAAAACTGTGCAGCAATAAAAAAAAAAAAAGTCACTATGGTTTTAAAGCATACCCTTGTCCAAATATCCTTATACCCTTGGCTAAATAGACAATATATGCTTTCATACTAACGTAAAAAAGTTTTTTTTCTTAAATTTAATGCCAAAAAGGGGGGCAAAACTATTCCCCCCCTCCCTCAATTTTTAAAAGTAGGGAGGGCAATTGCCCCCAGCTCTTTCGCCCTTGAAGTGGTATTAGTGAAGTTCGAACTGCAGACTCATATGGAGCATCTGAGTTCATGTCAGTTCGGATTTTTAGTTGTTTGAGCGTCTCATTCTTCAGTTTTCTGGGTATTCGTAATTTTTTGTCAGCCATTAAATATTTGTCTTTTTGTCATGTTATACTTGTATATTCATTAAAGTAATATATTGACCCTTTAAGTTTAAGACTATTTAAGCGAAGGGGCTAGTCGCTACTAACAGTAGCTAGAGAAAAAAAAAAGTTTCATGAATCACCAAAACATTAACAACTTTTTAATGAATATTATTACCTGATGTAATCAGTGTCAATAAATACACAATTTAAACATTTAACTATCCTTGGTGAAGATTAAAATACATGTACATCTGTAGTTAATAATATGTCGTAAATACAGTCCTTTGTACAAGATGCTTTTGAAGTACTTGTTTGAGTGGTTTATTTATCTGTATGTGTACTTTGTGTAACATTACAATCATTATGGCTTCTATAGTACAAGGTAGTACATTTCAATAAAGTTGAAAAGATGTCAGTTCAAATCTGACTGGAAGCTAATCTATGATCTTTTTAATGTGTGTTTGATGATATTGACTGTATTAACTAACTTCAACTAAGCAACTTGGGCACAAGTCCCTTGCTTAATGAAAGTTTTGAAGGACTGCTCCTTTTTCAGTGTGATTTTTAAACAAATATTAGTATGAGTGATATATTTATTCTCTCATGCTTTAAGTATTTATACAGTATATGTATTTAATTTCGAAAATGTAGTTATTTCGCATGTGTAATATGTGTGCGATTGTGTTATAGTCCTATTTGCACCGACCCTTGGTTTCTTCTGCATTTGTACAACTACCGTACAGTACTTGTCCGTGTGCATAGGACACGGGGAGGACTTGACCACTACACTACATGTGAGTTAACCATTGATGTCTGATGTGGCCAACAATGTCATAGTCGACGCCACTTAATTATTATTATCATTAGTATGAGTATTTAGTATATTTTATTGGCAGATTTGTTCATTGTAACGTACAATATTTTTATTTTTATTTTTTAATGAATCACTGTAATGACTTTGCCCCTTGTGGGCCCTCTATTGGACAATAAAAAATTCTTATTCTTATTCTTATACGACCATATAACTTTTGTTGTGGTGGTATTATGTTATTGGTCTGTAGACAAAATGGTTTCCTATCTCATCGGTGGTGTAATGGTTAGCATTCTCACCTCGAGTGTGGTAGATCGTGAGTTCGAGCCCCAGTCTGGTCAAACCAAAGACTATAACATTGGTATTTGTTGCTTCTCTACTATTAAAGCATGCAAGTAAGAACAAAGTCTGGCCGGATAGGAATCGGAATATTAATTAGTGTGCCCGAGTAGAGTGACATGTCTTCCCACTCACTTGTTTTCTTTATTAGACACCAACAATTTTATTAGTGAAAGAGGGAGGAGGGCATGGGATTTTTTATGTCTGTCAGTAGAGAATCCAATTTTTTTTTCAAGCATCGGGTAGATCAAAAATATTTTTTATACATACATGAGATAAAAGATACATGCATACGAGACCTAAAAACATAATTGTGTGTTTAGGGTTACCGGTAACCCTGTGAAAAAGGTTAGGTAAAGGTGACCAGGATTTTTTTTTTTTTGCATTGGATATATTGGGCATGCAGATGTTCCAAGACTGTGCTTGTTGAGAAAAACTAATAAAATAGCTAGGATTATAGGCACTAAATTTTAGGTAGGGTCGAGTTAACCTAAACAAGCAATATTTTTTAGAGCTGAGGTGTATTCAGGTCTACTTTAAAATTTGGACATAGTGGAAAATAAACGATTTTTATTCTAAAAAAAATCCCCCCCCCCCTTCAGTAGTAAAATGGTTAGTGCTTTGTCTTATTAAATATATTGAACACTATTGCTTAGAGGAGCCATTCCTTAAGTAAAAATAATATAAACTTTTTATTCAATCAACACTGGAAGACATCTAACATAATAATCCCGACACTGAGAAGCCGATGTCCTTGATTGGGCTTGAGATGTCATTATGTGCCGAGTAAACCACGTCGTATTTCCCTGGCGTCCAAGGAACTCTCGTCGCATGGTCAGTCTTCTTGATAGCTACCCTCATCTTGTTAAACACAGCATTTGTGGCATTTTACACGAATACATATACATTTTTTGTAAATCAATATCGTAGTTTACATTAGTTACGTTATTGATGCTAGCCGAGGAGTTCCGAAAGTAATAACTGATGGAACACATGCGCCACCTATTAGCGTAAAAATCGTAGGTGAACCCCATTCATGGATGTATTTTGACAAAATATGGATGAAATTGTTTGAAATATATAATTTTCCAAGAAGGTTTGTACTTTTTTCCCCTTGAACATACTTGTAATATTTTGGATGTGATATAAGAACATCTCAAATCTTATGCCAGATCATACCAGAGAATTACTGATGAAAAGTTTTAATTTGACAAATTGTTCTCAGAGGATTTATTTTCGTTTGTAATATATTTTTTACCTTAACTATTGTATAAAGAAACAGAAAATATAGGTTATATACTTTCATTCGTGTCACTAAATTTAATTATTTGGCTTTCCAATTTTATTTAGAGTACCTGGAAGTCACGTTATGGTCGTGATCGCATGGTAGTTGGATTTACAACTACCTGTATGTGTAATCAGTGCATATTACCGCTAAAGCTGCAATAGTTTCCTCCACCAATAAAATTGACCGATATTACAGAATTTGTTTGGGAGGTGACATTAAACACCATAATCCCAATCCTGATAAAGAATACATATGTACGAAGAAGTCAAGTTGTATAATTTAGTATACTAAATAAAGATGGTATTTCAGTCTTAAAATGTAATATCAGGTCGACAGGATATTTAAATACAATCAACATAATCTCACACAATATCATCATATGATAATAGATTTTATTTCCTTTCAATAATTGTATTCGTGTCACTAAATTAAAAATATTTATAATTATTATATGGCATTTTTCATATCATGTCATATCAACCCGAGGCGCCCATATTAGCCAAAGGACCAAAGGCCCGAGGGCTAATATGGGTCGAGGGTTGATATAAAAAATTCCATATCACAACCTATTTATCATATACTTCAATGCGTCTTTCTTTATATTTGTGAGAGCTGATCGTTTTCAGAAACCAGTTTAATATGGGATATGGCAATAATGTCATATTATATCTACGTTTTTATTATATGTATCTATAGACACAATCCTT
Organism: Bathymodiolus brooksi; assembly: GCA_963680875.1. Taxonomy (NCBI): domain Eukaryota; kingdom Metazoa; phylum Mollusca; class Bivalvia; order Mytilida; family Modiolidae; genus Bathymodiolus; species Bathymodiolus brooksi. The sequence continues at coordinate 130,400,930 of OY804579.1, read as the reverse complement.
ATACAGTTACACTTATGCAACAACACAAGATGATTTAATATTTGGTTCATAAAGGAATGTCATCATCATTCGTTGCATAACGAGTATATTCCATGTTTTCTTCGTTATCCATTTTAACAGTAGCAGACGACAGAAGTAAACAAAGATACATTAAAAACGAAAAATGATCAGACCGGAAAACGTGATTGATTTCCGGGGTGTTTTTTCTTCAATAAAGACATTATAATTGTGAAAAAACTAAATACTCGATCTCATGCAAAATTTCCGGTTGCCATTTTGAAAAATCCATATTATACTCCATGTAATACGGCACACATTATTACACCCCTAAGTAATACGGATCAGGTTATTACACCCATGGAGACAGTGCCGGATTAAGATGAAGAGAGGCCCTAGGCTATTCCACTAGTGAGGCCCCTCCTGATTCCACACCTTCACGACTGGAGGAAGATGGAAGTGTGTTTAATCAATTTCAATAAAGGCGAAGATGATGAGAGGTGTTTAAAGTTCTGCAATATTCTGAAATGGATAGCAACTGTGTAAGGAAAATCACTGAAGGGTTGATTAGAAAGTACAGTACGTTATGACAGCATAAGCGTGAAAGTTCAATAAAAGTGTTATAAACATCATACACCTTGACCGGAAGCCCCTAAATTTTGAGGCCCTAGGCTTCAGACTGTCGAGCCTATAGGTAAATCCGGCACTGCCTGGATATACGACTTGTTGCATTCCGAATTTATGACATATGCAAACATATCTTTATTCACTTCCGGGTCTTATATAGGTGGAAGTTGATCATTTGACAAGATGGCTATTTTACCTTACATATAATATATGATTCTGTTCTGTGTCGAAGGTCAGTTTTAAGTACATATAATATATGATTCTGTTCTGTGTCGGAGGTCAGTTTTAAGTACATATAATATATGATTCTGTTCTGTGTCGGAGGTCAGTTTTAAGTACATATAATATATGTTTCTGTTCTGTGTCGGAGGTCAGTTTTAAGTACATATAATATATGATTCTGTTCTGTGTCGGAGGTCAGTTTTAAGTACATATAATATATGATTCTGTTCTGTGTCGGAGGTCAGTTTTAAGTACTTATAATATATGATTCTGTTCTGTGTCGGAGAGCAGTTTTAAGTACATATAATATATGATTCTGTTCTGTGTCGGAGGTCAGTTTTAAGAACATATAATATATGATTCTGTTCTGTGTCGGAGGTCAGTTTTAAGTACACATAATATATGATTCTGTTCTGTGTCGGAGGTAAGTTTTAAGTACATATAATATATGATTCTGTTCTGTGTCGGAGGTCAGTTTTAAGTACATATAATATATGATTCTGTTCTGTGTCGGAGGTCAGTTTTAAGTACTTATAATATATGATTCTGTTCTGTGTCGGAGGTCAGTTTTAAGTACATATAATATATGATTCTGTTCTGTGTCGGAGGTAAGTTTTAAGTACATATAATATATGATTCTGTTCTGTGTCGGAGGTCAGTTTTAAGTACATATAATATATGATTCTGTCCTGTGTCGGAGGTCAGTTTTAAGTAAATATAATATATGATTCTGTTCTGTGTCGGAGGTCAGTTTTAAGTACATATAATATATGATTCTGTTCTGTGTCGGAGGTCAGTTTTATGTACATATAATATATGATTCTGTTCTGTGTCGGAGGTAAGTTTTAAGTACATATAATATATGATTCTGTTCTGTGTCGGAGGTCAATTGTAAGTACACATAATATATGATTCTGTTCTGTGTCGGAGGTCAGTTTTAAGTACATATAATATATGATTCTGTTCTGTGTCGGAGGTAAGTTTTAAGTACATATAATATATGATTATGTTCTATGTCGGAGGTCAGTTTTAAGTACATATAATATATGATTCTGTTCTGTGTCGGAGGTCAGTTTTAAGTACATTTTATATATGATTCTGTTCTGTGTCGGAGGTAAGTTTTAAGTACATATAATATATGATTCTGTTCTGTGTCGGAGGTCAGTTTTAAGTACATTTTATATATGATTCTGTTCTGTGTCGGAGGTCAGTTTTAAGTACATATAATATATGATTCTGTTCTGTGTCGGAGGTCAGTTTTAAGTACATTTTATATATGATTCTGTTCTGTGTCGTAGGTCAGTTTTAAGTACATATAATATATGATTCTGTTCTGTGTCGGAGGTCAGTTTTAAGTATATATAATGTATGATTCTGTTCTGTGTCGGAGGTCAGTTTTAAGTACATATAATATATGATTCTGTTCTGTGTCGGAGGTAAGTTTTAAGTACATATAATATATGATTCTGTTCTGTGTCGGAGGTCAGTTTTATGTACATATAATATATGATTCTGTTCTGTGTCAGAGGTCAGTTTTAAGTACATATAATATATGATTCTGTTCTGTGTCAGAGGTCAGTTTTAAATACTTATAATATATGATTCTGTTCTGTGTCGGAGGTAAGTTGTAAGTACATATAATATATGATTCTGTTCTGTGTCGGAGGTCAGTTTTATGTATATATAATATATGATTCTGTTCTGTGTCGGAGGTCAGTTTTAAGTACATATAATATATGATTCTGTTCTGTGTCGGAGGTCAGTTTTAAGTACATATAATATATGATTCTGTTCTGTGTCAGAGGTCAGTTTTAAGTACTTATAATATATAATTCTGTTCTGTGTCGGAGGTCAGTTTTAAGTACTTATAATATATGATTCTGTTCTGTGTCGGAGAACAGTTTTAAGTACATATAATATATGATTCTGTTCTGTGTCGGAGGTCAGTTTTAAGAACATATAATATATGATTCTGTTCTGTGTCGGAGGTCAGTTTTAAGTACACATAATATATGATTCTGTTCTGTGTCGGAGGTAAGTTTTAAGTACATATAATATATGATTCTGTTCTGTGTCGGAGGTCAGTTTTAAGTACATATAATATATGATTCTGTTCTGTGTCGGAGGTCAGTTTTAAGTACTTATAATATATGATTCTGTTCTGTGTCGGAGGTCAGTTTTAAGTACATATAATATATGATTCTGTTCTGTGTCGGAGGTAAGTTTTAAGTACATATAATATATGATTCTGTTCTGTGTCGGAGGTCAGTTTTAAGTACATATAATATATGATTCTGTTCTGTGTCGGAGGTCAGTTTTAAGTACATATAATATATGATTCTGTCCTGTGTCGGAGGTCAGTTTTAAGTAAATATAATATATGATTCTGTTCTGTGTCGGAGGTCAGTTTTAAGTACATATAATATATGATTCTGTTCTGTGTCGGAGGTCAGTTTTATGTACATATAATATATGATTCTGTTCTGTGTCGGAGGTAAGTTTTAAGTACATATAATATATGATTCTGTTCTGTGTCGGAGGTCAATTGTAAGTACACATAATATATGATTCTGTTCTGTGTCGGAGGTCAGTTTTAAGTACATATAATATATGATTCTGTTCTGTGTCGGAGGTAAGTTTTAAGTACATATAATATATGATTATGTTCTATGTCGGAGGTCAGTTTTAAGTACATATAATATATGATTCTGTTCTGTGTCGGAGGTCAGTTTTAAGTACATTTTATATATGATTCTGTTCTGTGTCGGAGGTAAGTTTTAAGTACATATAATATATGATTCTGTTCTGTGTCGGAGGTCAGTTTTAAGTACATTTTATATATGATTCTGTTCTGTGTCGTAGGTCAGTTTTAAGTACATATAATATATGATTCTGTTCTGTGTCGGAGGTCAGTTTTAAGTATATATAATGTATGATTCTGTTCTGTGTCGGAGGTCAGTTTTAAGTACATATAATATATGATTCTGTTCTGTGTCGGAGGTAAGTTTTAAGTACATATAATATATGATTCTGTTCTGTGTCGGAGGTCAGTTTTATGTACATATAATATATGATTCTGTTCTGTGTCGGAGGTCAGTTTTAAGTACATATAATATATGATTCTGTTCTGTGTCAGAGGTCAGTTTTAAATACTTATAATATATGATTCTGTTCTGTGTCGGAGGTAAGTTTTAAGTACATATAATATATGATTCTGTTCTGTGTCGGAGGTCAGTTTTATGTATATATAATATATGATTCTGTTCTGTGTCGGAGGTCAGTTTTAAGTACATATAATATATGATTCTGTTCTGTGTCGGAGGTCAGTTTTAAGTACATATAATATATGATTCTGTTCTGTGTCAGAGGTCAGTTTTAAGTACTTATAATATATGATTCTGTTCTGTGTCGGAGGTCAGTTTTAAGTACATATAATATATGATTCTGTTCTGTGTCGGAGGTAAGTTTTAAGTACATATAATATATGATTCTGTTCTGTGTCGGAGGTCAGTTTTATGTACATATAATATATGATTCTGTTCTGTGTCGGAGGTCAGTTTTAAGTACATATAATATATGATTCTGTTCTGTGTCAGAGGTCAGTTTTAAGTACATATAATATATGATTCTGTTCTCTGTCGGAGGTAAGTTTTAAGTACATTTTATATATGATTCTGTTCTGTGTCGGAGGTCAGTTTTAAGTACATATAATATATGATTCTGTTCTGTGTCGGAGGTCAGTTTTAAGTACATATAATATATGATTCTGTTCTGTGTCGGAGGTCAGTTTTAAGTACATTTTATATATGATTCTGTTCTGTGTCGGAGGTCAGTTTTAAGTACATATAATATATGATTCTATTCTGTGTCGGAGGTAAGTTTTAAGTACATATAATATATGATTCTGTTCTGTGTCGGAGGTCAGTTTTAAGTACATATAATATATGATTCTGTTCTGTGTCGGAGGTCAGTTTTAAGTACATATAATATATGATTCTGTTCTGTGTCGGAGGTAAGTTTTAAGTACATATAATATATGATTCTGTTCTGTGTCGGAGGTCAGTTTTAAGTACATTTTATATATGATTCTGTTCTGTGTCGGAGGTCAGTTTTAAGTACATATAATATATGATTCTGTTCTGTGTCAGAGGTAAGATTTAAGTACATATAATGTATGATTCTGTTCTGTGTCGGAGGTCAGTTTTAAGTACATATAATATATGATTCTGTTCTGTGTCGGAGGTAAGTTTTAAGTACATATTATATATGATTCTGTTCTGTGTCGGAGGTCAGTTTTAAGTACATATAATATATGATTCTGTTCTGTGTCGGAGAGCAGTTTTAAGTACATATAATATATGATTCTGTTCTGTGTCGGAGGTCAGTTTTATGTACATATAATATATGATTCTGTTCTGTGTCGGAGGTCAGTTTTAAGTACATATAATATATGATTCTGTTCTGTGTCGGAGGTCAGTTTTAAGTACATTTTATATATGATTCTGTTCTGTGTCGGAGGTCAGTTTTAAGTACATATAATATATGATTCTGTTCTGTGTCAGAGGTAAGATTTAAGTACATATAATGTATGATTCTGTTCTGTGTCGGAGGTCAGTTTTAAGTACATATAATATATGATTCTGTTCTGTGTCGGAGGTAAGTTTTAAGTACTTATAATATATGATTCTGTTCTGTGTCGGAGAGCAGTTTTAAGTACATATAATATATGATTCTGTTCTGTGTCGGAGGTCAGTTTTATGTACATATAATATATGATTCTGTTCTGTGTCGGAGGTCAGTTTTAAGTACATATAATATATGATTCTGTTCTGTGTCGGAGGTCAGTTTTAAGTACATTTTATATATGATTCTGTTCTGTGTCGGAGGTCAGTTTTAAGTACATATAATATATGATTCTGTTCTGTGTCGGAGGTGAGTTTTAAGTACATTTTATATATGATTCTGTTCTGTGTCGGAGGTCAGTTTTAAGTACATATAATATATGATTCTGTTCTGTGTCAGAGGTAAGTTTTTAGTACATATAATGTATGATTCTGTTCTGTGTCGGAGGTCAGTTTTAAGTACATATAATATATGATTCTGTTCTGTGTCGGAGGTAAGTTTTAAGTACATATAATATATGATTCTGTTCTGTGTCGGAGGTCAGTTTTAAGTACTTATAATATATGATTCTGTTCTGTGTCGGAGAGCAGTTTTAAGTACACATAATGTATGATTCTGTTCTGTGTCGGAGGTCAGTTTTAAGTACATATAATGTATGATTCTGTTCTGTGTCGGAGGTCAGTTTTAAGTACATATAATATATGATTCTGTTCTGTGTCAGAGGTCAGTTTTAAGTACTTATAATATATGATTCTGTTCTGTGTCGGAGGTAAGTTTTAAGTACATATAATATATGATTCTGTTCTGTGTCGGAGGTCAGTTTTATGTACATATAATATATGATTCTGTTCTGTGTCGTAGGTCAGTTTTAAGTACATATAATATATGATTCTGTTCTGTGTCAAAGGTCAGTTTTAAGTACATATAATATATGATTCTGTTCTGTGTCAGAGGTCAGTTTTAAGTACTTATAATATATGATTCTGTTCTGTGTCGGAGGTCAGTTTTAAGTACATATAATATATGATTCTGTTCTGTGTCGGAGGTAAGTTTTAAGTACATATAATATATGATTCTGTTCTGTGTCAGAGGTCAGTTTTATGTACATATAATATATGATTCTGTTCTGTGTCGGAGGTCAGTTTTAAGTACATATAATATATGATTCTGTTCTGTGTCAGAGGTCAGTTTTAAGTACATATAATATATGATTCTGTTCTCTGTCGGAGGTAAGTTTTAAGTACATTTTATATATGATTCTGTTCTGTGTCGGAGGTCAGTTTTAAGTACATATAATATATGATTCTGTTCTGTGTCGGAGGTCAGTTTTAAGTACATATAATATATGATTCTGTTCTGTGTCGGAGGTCAGTTTTAAGTACATTTTATATATGATTCTGTTCTGTGTCGGAGGTCAGTTTTAAGTACATATAATATATGATTCTGTTCTGTGTCGGAGGTAAGTTTTAAGTACATATAATGTATGATTCTGTTCTGTGTCGGAGGTCAGTTTTAAGTACATATAATATATGATTCTGTTCTGTGTCGGAGGTCAGTTTTAAGTACATATAATATATGATTCTGTTCTGTGTCGGAGGTAAGTTTTAAGTACATATAATATATGATTCTGTTCTGTGTCGGAGGTCAGTTTTAAGTACATTTTATATATGATTCTGTTCTGTGTCGGAGGTCAGTTTTAAGTACATATAATATATGATTCTGTTCTGTGTCAGAGGTAAGATTTAAGTACATATAATGTATGATTCTGTTCTGTGTCGGAGGTCAGTTTTAAGTACATATAATATATGATTCTGTTCTGTGTCGGAGGTAAGTTTTAAGTACATATTATATATGATTCTGTTCTGTGTCGGAGGTAAGTTTTAAGTACATATAATATATGATTCTGTTCTGTGTCGGAGGTAAGTTTTAAGTACATATAATATATGATTCTGTTCTGTGTCGGAGAGCAGTTTTAAGTACATATAATATATGATTCTGTTCTGTGTCGGAGGTCAGTTTTAAGTACATATAATATATGATTCTGTTCTGTGTCGGAGGTCAGTTTTAAGTACATTTTATATATGATTCTGTTCTGTGTCGGAGGTCAGTTTTAAGTACATATAATATATGATTCTGTTCTGTGTCGGAGGTCAGTTTTAAGTACATATAATATATGATTCTGTTCTGTGTCGGAGGTCAGTTTTAAGTACATTTTATATATGATTCTGTTCTGTGTCGGAGGTCAGTTTTAAGTACATATAATATATGATTCTGTTCTGTGTCAGAGGTAAGTTTTTAGTACATATAATGTATGATTCTGTTCTGTGTCGGAGAGCAGTTTTAAGAACATATAATATATGATTCTGTTCTGTGTCGGAGGTCAGTTTTAAGTACACATAATGTATGATTCTGTTCTGTGTCGGAGGTCAGTTTTAAGTACATATAATGTATGATTCTGTTCTGTGTCGGAGGTCAGTTTTAAGTACATATAATATATGATTCTGTTCTGTGTCGGAGGTCAGTTTTAAGTACTTATAATATATGATTCTGTTCTGTGTCGGAGGTAAGTTTTAAGTACATATAATATATGATTCTGTTCTGTGTCGGAGGTCAGTTTTATGTACATATAATATATGATTCTGTTCTGTGTCGGAGGTCAGTTTTAAGTACATATAATATATGATTCTGTTCTGTGTCAAAGGTCAGATTTAAGTACATATAATATATGATTCTGTTCTGTGTCAGAGGTCAGTTTTAAGTACTTATAATATATGATTCTGTTCTGTGTCGGAGGTCAGTTTTAAGTACATATAATATATGATTCTGTTCTGTGTCGGAGGTAAGTTTTAAGTACATATAATATATGATTCTGTTCTGTGTCGGAGGTCAGTTTTATGTACATATAATATATGATTCTGTTCTGTGTCGGAGGTCAGTTTTAAGTACATATAATATATGATTCTGTTCTGTGTCAGAGGTCAGTTTTAAGTACATATAATATATGATTCTGTTCTGTGTCGGAGGTAAGTATTAAGTACATTTTATATATGATTCTGTTCTGTGTCGGAGGTCAGTTTTAAGTACATATAATATATGATTCTGTTCTGTGTCGGAGGTCAGTTTTATGTACATATAATATATGATTCTGTTCTGTGTCGGAGGTAAGTTTTAAGTACATATAATATATGATTCTGTTCTGTGTCGGAGGTCAGTTTTAAGAACATATAATATATGATTCTGTTCTGTGTCGGAGGTCAGTTTTAAGTACACATAATGTATGATTCTGTTCTGTGTCGGAGGTAAGTTTTAAGTACATATAATATATGATTCTGTTCTGTGTCGGAGGTAAGTTTTAAGTACATATAATATATGATTCTGTTCTGTGTCGGAGGTCAGTTTTAAGTACATATAATGTATGATTCTGTTCTGTGTCGGAGGTCAGTTTTAAGTACATATAATATATGATTCTGTTCTGTGTCGGAGGTAAGTTTTAAGTACATATAATATATGATTCTGTTCTGTGTCGGAGGTCAGTTTTAAGTACATATAATATATGATTCTGTTCTGTGTCGGAGGTCAGTTTTAAGTACATATAATATATGATTCTGTTCTGTGTCGGAGGTAAGTTTTAAGTACATATAATATATGATTCTGTTCTGTGTCGGAGGTCAGTTTTATGTACATATAATATATGATTCTGTTCTGTGTCGGAGGTCAGTTTTAAGTACATATAATATATGATTCTGTTCTGTGTCAGAGGTAAGTTTTAAGTACTTATAATATATGATTCTGTTCTGTGTCGGAGGTCAGTTTTAAGTACATATAATATATGATTCTGTTCTGTGTCAGAGGTAAGTTTTAAGTACATATAATATATGATTCTGTTCTGTGTCGGAGGTCAGTTTTATGTACATATAATATATGATTCTGTTCTGTGTCGGAGGTCAGTTTTATGTACATATAATATATGATTCTGTTCTGTGTCGGAGGTCAGTTTTAAGTACATATAATATATGATTCTGTTCTGTGTCAGAGGTCAGTTTTAAGTACATATAATATATAATTCTGTTCTGTGTCGGAGGTCAGTTTTAAGTACATATAATATATGATTCTGTTCTGTGTCGGAGGTCAGTTTTATGTACATATAATATATGATTCTGTTCTGTGTCAGAGGTCAGTTTTAAGTACATATAATATATGATTCTGTTCTGTGTCGGAGGTAAGTTTTAAGTACATTTTATATATGATTCTGTTCTGTGTCGGAGGTCAGTTTTAAGTACTTATAATATATGATTCTGTTCTGTGTCAGAGGTCAGTTTTAAGTACTTATAATATATGATTCTGTTCTGTGTCGGAGGTCAGTTTTAAGTACATTTTATATATGATTCTGTTCTGTGTTGGAGGTCAGTTTTAAGTACATATAATATATGATTCTGTTCTGTGTCGGAGGTCAGTTTTAAGTACATATAATATATGATTCTGTTCTGTGTCGGAGGTCAGTTTTAAGTACATTTTATATATGATTCTGTTCTGTGTCGGAGTTCAGTTTTAAGTACATATAATATATGATTCTGTTCTGTGTCGGAGGTAAGTTTTAAGTACATATAATGTATGATTCTGTTCTGTGTCGGAGGTCAGTTTTAAGTACATATAATATATGATTCTGTTCTGTGTCGGAGGTCAGTTTTAAGTACATATAATATATGATTCTGTTCTGTGTCGGAGGTCAGTTTTAAGTACTTATAATATATGATTCTTTTCTGTGTCGGAGAGCAGTTTTAAGTACATATAATATATGATTCTGTTCTGTGTCGGAGGTCAGTTTTAAGTACTTATAATATATGAATCTGTTCTGTGTCGGAGAGCAGTTTTAAGTACATATAATATATGATTCTGTTCTGTGTCGGAGGTCAGTTTTATGTACATATAATATATGATTCTGTTCTGTGTCGGAGGGCAGTTTTAAGAACATATAATATATGATTCTGTTCTGTGTCGGAGGTCAGTTTTAAGTACACATAATGTATGATTCTGTTCTGTGTCGGAGGTAAGTTTTAAGTACATATAATATATGATTCTGTTCTGTGTCGGAGGTCAGTTTTAAGTACATATAATATATGATTCTGTTCTGTGTCGGGGGTCAGTTTTATGTACATATAATATATGATTCTGTTCTGTGTCGGAGGTCAGTTTTAAGTACATATAATATATGATTCTGTTCTGTGTCGGAGGTCAGTTTTAAGAACATATAATATATGATTCTGTTCTGTGTCGGAGGTCAGTTTTAAGTACACATAATGTATGATTCTGTTCTGTGTCGGAGGTAAGTTTTAAGTACATATAATATATGATTCTGTTCTGTGTCGGAGGTCAGTTTTAAGTACATATAATATATGATTCTGTTCTGTGTCGGAGGTCAGTTTTAAGTACATATAATGTATGATTCTGTTCTGTGTCGGAGGTCAGTTTTAAGTACATATAATATATGATTCTGTTCTGTGTCGGAGGTAAGTTTTAAGTACATATAATATATGATTCTGTTCTGTGTCGGAGGTCAGTTTTAAGTACATATAATATATGATTCTGTTCTGTGTCGGAGGTCAGTTTTAAGTACATATAATATATGATTCTGTTCTGTGTCGGAGGTAAGTTTTAAGTACATATAATATATGATTCTGTTCTGTGTCGGAGGTCAGTTTTATGTACATATAATATATGATTCTGTTCTGTGTCGGAGGTCAGTTTTAAGTACATATAATATATGATTCTGTTCTGTGTCAGAGGTAAGTTTTAAGTACTTATAATATATGATTCTGTTCTGTGTCGGAGGTCAGTTTTAAGTACATATAATATATGATTCTGTTCTGTGTCGGAGGTAAGTTTTAAGTACATATAATATATGATTCTGTTCTGTGTCGGAGGTCAGTTTTATGTACATATAATATATGATTCTGTTCTGTGTCGGAGGTCAGTTTTATGTACATATAATATATGATTCTGTTCTGTGTCGGAGGTCAGTTTTAAGTACATATAATATATGATTCTGTTCTGTGTCAGAGGTCAGTTTTAAGTACATATAATATATAATTCTGTTCTGTGTCGGAGGTAAGTTTTAAGTACATATAATATATGATTCTGTTCTGTGTCGGAGGTCAGTTTTATGTACATATAATATATGATTCTGTTCTGTGTCAGAGGTCAGTTTTAAGTACATATAATATATGATTCTGTTCTGTGTCGGAGGTAAGTTTTAAGTACATTTTATATATGATTCTGTTCTGTGTCGGAGGTCAGTTTTAAGTACTTATAATATATGATTCTGTTCTGTGTCAGAGGTCAGTTTTAAGTACTTATAATATATGATTCTGTTCTGTGTCGGAGGTCAGTTTTAAGTACATTTTATATATGATTCTGTTCTGTGTCGGAGGTCAGTTTTAAGTACATATAATATATGATTCTGTTCTGTGTCGGAGGTCAGTTTTAAGTACATATAATATATGATTCTGTTCTGTGTCGGAGGTCAGTTTTAAGTACATTTTATATATGATTCTGTTCTGTGTCGGAGTTCAGTTTTAAGTACATATAATATATGATTCTGTTCTGTGTCGGAGGTCAGTTTTAAGTACATATAATGTATGATTCTGTTCTGTGTCGGAGGTCAGTTTTAAGTACATATAATATATGATTCTGTTCTGTGTCGGAGGTAAGTTTTAAGTACATATAATATATGATTCTGTTCTGTGTCGGAGGTCAGTTTTAAGTACTTATAATATATGATTCTTTTCTGTGTCGGAGAGCAGTTTTAAGTACATATAATATATGATTCTGTTCTGTGTCGGAGGTCAGTTTTAAGTACTTATAATATATGAATCTGTTCTGTGTCGGAGAGCAGTTTTAAGTACATATAATATATGATTCTGTTCTGTGTCGGAGGTCAGTTTTATGTACATATAATATATGATTCTGTTCTGTGTCGGAGGTCAGTTTTAAGTACACATAATGTATGATTCTGTTCTGTGTCGGAGGTAAGTTTTAAGTACTTATAATATATGATTCTGTTCTGTGTCGGAGGTCAGTTTTAAGTACATATAATATATGATTCTGTTCTGTGTCGGAGGTCAGTTTTATGTACATATAATATATGATTCTGTTCTGTGTCGGAGGTCAGTTTTAAGTACATATAATATATGATTCTGTTCTGTGTCGGAGGTCAGTTTTAAGAACATATAATAAATGATTCTGTTCTGTGTCGGAGGTCAGTTTTAAGTACACATAATGTATGATTCTGTTCTGTGTCGGAGGTAAGTTTTAAGTACATATAATATATGATTCTGTTCTGTGTCGGAGGTCAGTTTTAAGTACATATAATATATGATTCTGTTCTGTGTCGGAGGTCAGTTTTAAGTACATATAATGTATGATTCTGTTCTGTGTCGGAGGTCAGTTTTAAGTACATATAATATATGATTCTGTTCTGTGTCGGAGGTAAGTTTTAAGTACATATAATATATGATTCTGTTCTGTGTCGGAGGTCAGTTTTAGGTACATATAATATATGATTCTGTTCTGTGTCGGAGGTCAGTTTTAAGTACATATAATATATGATTCTGTTCTGTGTCGGAGGTAAGTTTTAAGTACATATAATATATGATTCTGTTCTGTGTCGGAGGTCAGTTTTATGTACATATAATATATGATTCTGTTCTGTGTCGGAGGTCAGTTTTAAGTACATATAATATATGATTCTGTTCTGTGTCAGAGGTAAGTTTTAAGTACTTATAATATATGATTCTGTTCTGTGTCGGAGGTCAGTTTTAAGTACATATAATATATGATTCTGTTCTGTGTCGGAGGTAAGTTTTAAGTACATATAATATATGATTCTGTTCTGTGTCGGAGGTCAGTTTTATGTACATATAATATATGATTCTGTTCTGTGTCGGAGGTCAGTTTTATGTACATATAATATATGATTCTGTTCTGTGTCGGAGGTCAGTTTTAAGTACATATAATATATGATTCTGTTCTGTGTCAGAGGTCAGTTTTAAGTACATATAATATATAATTCTGTTCTGTGTCGGAGGTAAGTTTTAAGTACATATAATATATGATTCTGTTCTGTGTCGGAGGTCAGTTTTATGTACATATAATATATGATTCTGTTCTGTGTCAGAGGTCAGTTTTAAGTACATATAATATATGAATCTGTTCTGTGTCGGAGGTAAGTTTTAAGTACATTTTATATATGATTCTGTTCTGTGTCGGAGGTCAGTTTTAAGTACTTATAATATATGATTCTGTTCTGTGTCGGAGGTCAGTTTTAAGTACATTTTATATATGATTCTGTTCTGTGTCGGAGGTCAGTTTTAAGTACATATAATATATGATTCTGTTCTGTGTCGGAGGTCAGTTTTAAGTACATATAATATATGATTCTGTTCTGTGTCGGAGGTCAGTTTTAAGTACATTTTATATATGATTCTGTTCTGTGTCGGAGTTCAGTTTTAAGTACATATAATATATGATTCTGTTCTGTGTCGGAGGTAAGTTTTAAGTACATATAATGTATGATTCTGTTCTGTGTCGGAGGTCAGTTTTAAGTACATATAATATATGATTCTGTTCTGTGTCGGAGGTAAGTTTTAAGTACATATAATATATGATTCTGTTCTGTGTCGGAGGTCAGTTTTAAGTACTTATAATATATGATTCTTTTCTGTGTCGGAGAGCAGTTTTAAGTACATATAATATATGATTCTGTTCTGTGTCGGAGGTCAGTTTTAAGTACTTATAATATATGAATCTGTTCTGTGTCGGAGAGCAGTTTTAAGTACATATAATATATGATTCTGTTCTGTGTCGGAGGTCAGTTTTATGTACATATAATATATGATTCTGTTCTGTGTCGGAGGGCAGTTTTAAGAACATATAATATATGATTCTGTTCTGTGTCGGAGGTCAGTTTTAAGTACACATAATGTATGATTCTGTTCTGTGTCGGAGGTAAGTTTTAGGTACATATAATATATGATTCTGTTCTGTGTCGGAGGTCAGTTTTAAGTACATATAATATATGATTCTGTTCTGAGTCGGAGGTCAGTTTTAAGTACATATAATGTATGATTCTGTTCTGTGTCGGAGGTCAGTTTGAAGTACATATAATATATGATTCTGTTCTGTGTCGTAGGTAAGTTTTAAGTACATATAATATATGATTCTGTTCTGTGTCGGAGGTCAGTTTTAAGTACATATAAAATATGATTCTGTTCTGTGTCAGAGGTCAGTTTTAAGTACATATATTATATGATTCTGTTCTGTGTCAGAGGTCAGTTTTAAGTACATATAATATATGATTCTGTTCTGTGTCGGAGGTAAGTTTTAAGTACATATAATATATGATTCTGTTCTGTGTCGGAGGTCAGTTTTATGTACATATAATATATGATTCTGTTCTGTGTCGGAGGTCAGTTTTAAGTACATATAATATATGATTCTGTTCTGTGTCAGAGGTCAATTTTAAGTACATATAATATATGATTCTGTTCTGTGTCAGAGGTCAGTTTTAAGTACTTATAATATATGATTCTGTTCTGTGTCGGAGGTCAGTTTTAAGTACATATAATATATGATTCTGTTCTGTGTCGGAGGTCAGTTTTATGTACAAATAATATATGATTCTGTTCTGTGTCGGAGGTCAGTTTTATGTACATATAATATATGATTCTGTTCTGTGTCGGAGGTCAGTTTTAAGTACATATAATATATGATTTTGTTCTGTGTAAGAGGTCAGTTTTAAGTACATATAATATATAATTCTGTTCTGTGTCGGAGGTAAGTTTTAAGTACATATAATATATGATTCTGTTCTGTGTCAGAGGTCAGTTTTAAGTACATATAATATATGATTCTGTTCTGTGTCGGATGTCAGTTTTAAGTACATATAATATATGATTCTGTTCTGTGTCGGAGGTCAGTTTTAAGTACATATAATATATGATTCTGTTCTGTGTCGGAGGTCAGTTTTAAGTACATATAATATATGATTCTGTTCTGTGTCAGAGGTCAGTTTTAAGTACATATAATATATGATTCTGTTCTGTGTCGGAGGTAAGTTTTAAGTACATATAATATATGATTCTGTTCTGTGTCGGAGGTCAGTTTTAAGTACATATAATATATGATTCTGTTCTGTGTCGGAGGTAAGTTTTAAGTACATATAATATATGATTCTGTTCTGTGTCGGAGGTAAGTTTTAAGTACATATAATATATGATTCTGTTCTGCGTCGGAGGTAAGTTTTAAGTACATATAATATATGATTCTGTTCTGTGCCGGAGGTAAGTTTTAAGTACATATAATATATGATTCTGTTCTGTTTCGGAGGTAAGTATTAAGTACATATAATATATGATTCTGTTCTGTGTCGGAGGTAAGTTTTAAGTACATATAATATATGATTCTGTTCTGTGTCGGAGGTAAGTTTTAAGTACATATAATATATGATTCTGTTCTGTGTCGGAGTTAAGTTTTAAGTACATATAATATATGATTCTGTTCTGTGTCGGAGGTAAGTTTTAAGTACTTATAATATATGATTAAGTACTACTATTTGATATAATTGTTACTTTTTTGCTCTGAAGGAACCAAATTTTTGCAGTGTCGTTTTTTTTGTGAAATTAAAATTTGTGCATCACACAAAACAAAACGAAAACACGGCAAGGAAATTTTAGAGCGTCATATAGTTTTCGGTAGGTACAATAAACCTTTCGAGATGAAAGAACACGTCAAAAAACTATATATATAAAAAAAAATATAAATAATTCAGATTGCATTTTAATTAATGTATATAACTACTGGTCTAAGATGAACTTTTATTGTACACAGATAAAATCTACATTGTCCGTGGAGATCCAATTTTTAAAATAGGAAGGTTTTAGGATCCCATTGAGTGGTTTATTCCCGCCATATTTTTGTTCATGTCACCGACCTAGACCAACGCCTTGTTCACCAACCTAGACCAACGCCTTGTTCACCAACCTAGACCAACGCCTTGTTCACCAACCTAGACCAATGTCTTGTTCACCAGCCTAGATCAACGCCTTGTTCACCAACCTAGACCAACGCCTTGTTCACCAACCTAGACCAACGCCTTGTTCACCAACCTAGACCTACGCCTTGTTCACCAGCCTAGACCAACGCCCTGTTCACCAACCTAGACCAACGCCTTGTTCACCAACCTAGACCAATGCCTTGTTCACCAACCTAGACCAACGCCTTGTTCACCAACCTAGACCAACGCATTGTTCACCAACCTAGACCAACGCCTTGTTCACCAACCTAGACCAACGCCTTGTTCACCAACCTAGACCAACGCCTTGTTCACCAACCTAGACCAACGCCTTGTTCACCAACCTAGACCAACGCCTTGTTCACCAACCTAGACCAACGCCTTGTTCACCAACCTAGACCAACGCCTTGTTCACCAACCTAGACCAACGCCTTGTTCACCAACCTAGACCAACGCCTTGTTCACCAACCTAGACCAACGCCTTGTTCACCAGCCTAGACCAACGCCTTGTTCACCAACCTAGACCAACGCCTTGTTCACCAACCTAGACCAACGCCTTGTTCACCAACCTAGACCAACGCCTTGTTCACCAACCTAGACCAACGCCTTGTTCACCAACCTAGACCAACGCCTTGTTCACCAACCTAGACCAACGCTTTGTTCACCAACCTAGACCAACGCCTTGTTCACCAACCTAGACCAACGCCTTGTTCACCAACCTAGACCAACGCCTTGTTCACCAACCTAGACCAACGCCTTGTTCATCAGCCTAGACCAACGCCTTGTTCACCAACCTAGACCAACGCCTTGTTCACCAACCTAGACCAACGCCTTGTTCACCAACCTAGACCAACGCCTTGTTCACCAACCTAGACCAACGCCTTGTTCACCAACCTAGACCAACGCCTTGTTCACCAGCCTAGACCAACGCCTTGTTCACCAACCTAGACCAACGCCTTGTTCACCAACCTAGACCAACGCCTTGTTCACCAACCTAGACCAACGCCTTGTTCACCAACCTAGACCAACGCCTTGTTCACCAACCTAGACCAACACCTTGTTCACCAACCTAGACCAACGCTTTGTTCACCAACCTAGACCAACGCCTTGTTCACCAACCTAGACCAACGCCTTGTTCACCAACCTAGACCAACGCCTTGTTCACCAACCTAGACCAATGCCTTGTTCACCAACCTAGACCAACGCCTTGTTCACCAACCTAGACCAACGCTTTGTTCACCAACCTAGACCAACGCCTTGTTCACCAACCTAGACCAACGCCTTGTTCACCAACCTAGACCAACGCCTTGTTCACCAACCTAGACCAACGCCTTGTTCACCAACCTAGACCAACGCCTTGTTCACCAACCTAGACCAACGCCTTGCTTCATTGTCTTTTTCCGTTCAACTGTTTGAGGTGAAATGTTTTCGTTTTGTTGATATTCATGTAAATGTTCATCATCACTGTTTAAACTTTCTTTTCATAAAACAAACAAACTAAAATAGTATTGTCATATAAATCAATAGTTCAGGGTACTCTTGTCCTCAGTTCCAATGACTGTTTTATAAAGGAACCTGAATGTTCCTCTTGTCGTTGTGTTGATGCAGAGAGCGTGTTTGTTTTTCTGTTTGTCATAGCATCAAAATAAATGGAACTATCTTTTTTGGCTTTTTGTGTATTTTTATTTTTTAAAATCTATTCCTTAGCAATGAGAACCTGTCTAGTATAATAAATATAATAAAGAAAAGACGATTAAATGTATTCGCTAAATTACAAATGCAGCGTACTGAGTCACGTTCGAGAAAACCGGAGGGACAATCAGGAATAGACAATCTAGAGAGACGGCCAACATTAGGTATAGGACACTGAACGAAGACAAAAAACAAAAACACAAGCACAAAAAGAAAACCAAACAAAAAGAAAACCCAGAAAACTAAAAAGATGCTAGCGAAGGTAAAACAGATATTAGGATAATCCATAAAATGAACGACCTTAACTCTTTACCGTTCGTATGACCCATATATGGGTCATAAGCGTTTTTTGCATTGCCATGCTGAACAAGTAGGGACATAGCGGGAATACATTACATTTTTGATATGAAGTGTTATACATATTTGGAAAGCTTAACATCTCCAGATTAAAATGGATATATCATTTTTTATTGTCAGTGCCTCTGTTTAACGCAAAATTGTTTTAACTGGATGTGCTATATGAAATTTGTTAAAATAAAAAGTTAAAACGTGAAATGTCAGTTGATTTTAGTTGCATTGAAACCTGTATATTTCCAGATTTTGAGGATTATGCTTAGCCTTTTGAGGATGAAGAAATGTCTGGGGAAGAGGAGGATTATTTGGACTATCTGCTTGGGAATGAAAATGAAGAAATACAAGATCCAGATGAAGTTTGGCAACCACCAAAAGTTTATATGTAAAGTTCAAACAAAAATGTTTAATAAAATAAAAAAGACACACGCAAAAAAATAATCACACCACAATATTAGGAAAGTGATACTGGGTTATTTTCATTCAACATGTTTGCCCATTTCTATTTAATGTGTCAAGGGTTATTATTCATCATGCATATAACCACTTTTCCCTGTGCGAAGGGAGAAATTTGTTTTTGTTCATCATGATATTCATATTTTATTTCATGTTCTTCTGTGCATGTACATATACCCTCAGCACCACCCTCCACTAAGAAAGGAAAAATGTACATGTAGGATCTCAACTATCCTTGCTGAGATGACAAACATTTTTAACATAACACAAATGCTTTGCATATATCCATATGTCAGTGAGATATTTAGGATCCAGTGATTCTTTAATACTTTTGTTTTTTTAATGTGGATTCAAAATTAGTTTTTATTTTTAAAACAATATACCACATTCATCACCATCTTGGTTTGTATTGGATTGTAAGTTGTTGTGAAAAATAAGTTTTATTTTTTATTCTGCACAAAATAAGAAATGTTTCAAAGAAATGATCCTTGAGAGTGCACTTTCTTGATACATGTATCTCAGCAGTGTATCATTTTTTTTTTCATTTTGAAATTGAGCAGTTCAAAGTTGTATTAATAATGATGTGATGGCAAAAAAGAGACATTTAAGGACAGTACAGTTCAGACCAGGAAGAAAGCCTGGAATACATCTTGGAAGACTATCACGGTATTATTTATTTTGAATTGTTGTAAATAATTTTGCTCATTAAAATGTTCTCTATAACACTCATATGCAAAATACTATTGTTACAAACATCTTGGAGAAACCTTAAATGTAAGGAAATACAGTGTTCTTATTGA
Organism: Bathymodiolus brooksi; assembly: GCA_963680875.1. Taxonomy (NCBI): domain Eukaryota; kingdom Metazoa; phylum Mollusca; class Bivalvia; order Mytilida; family Modiolidae; genus Bathymodiolus; species Bathymodiolus brooksi. The sequence goes on along the minus strand of OY804579.1, from coordinate 130,381,094 downwards.
TATACAGACTTATTTGCAAGCTTAATTCCATAATATGAATGATTTTTACATCAATAAAAGTAAACAACACTAGGAGTAAATAATAATTATATTATTTACTTTACTTGTAGTTGATAAAAAAGAATTAAAAAAGATATTAGCTGACGGTAAATGTTTGTTAGTGTCCTTTGACTGTAATGAACCTTCTAAGAAGATTATTCACTGATTGTTGATGTTCTGATAAAAACTTAACATCAGGATGACATTCATAGACTTTGTTGTCTTTTAACCTTTGCTGGGTTGGACTGAGGTGTTTTCCACTTGTGGAGAAGTGTAAAATCTTTATTAGGTCTTGATTCTGGTGTAAAACATTCTGATTTTATATCTACTTGCATTCCATCTTTTAATGAAAACTCCAAGAGACTAAGATGTACTTTTTGTTATGCTCATGCCAAGTTAAATGAACTCCCAGAAACACATTGTAAAACATTGTTCCTTTGTGGAAATTGTAATGTCAATCTTTGTTGTTCACCCGGCAGAGATTGCTTTACTAAATGGCACAGTACAGAAGGTGATAGAGTGAGGGCTTGGGTAAAAGAAAATGGAAGGAATAAAGATAATTAAGTTATGTTAAATTTTAGTAAGTCTGTATGTCATGTCTGTTTTAGCTGAAACAATTTTTTTTCAGTGTAACTTATAAAAAGAAAAAGCAAAAAAAAATGAAAAAAGATGTAAAAAAAACATGTTGATATCAAGTCAACAATTATGAATACAAAAAAAAAGAGAGAAAAATAAAACAGTGAGTTATAAAGAATTAGTCAAAAAGAAATAATAGAAAAAATGAGTATCAGAAAAAAAATCTGATCACAAAATTGTAAAAAAAAAACCAACACTAGATCACAAAATAATAAAAAAGCCCCAAAAAAGAAGAAAAAAATATAAGCTTTAGTAGTTTAAAGATAAACACTGAACTTCCAGTTCAGAGATGGTGGTTCAAATCCACCCCAAAGCTAAGAACAGTTTTTTTTTTATTGTTAGTAGTCTTTTTATCACTAGTATAGGAGCATAGGCATAACCTATTTTTGAAGGTAAGAAGTGCCAGTTTCAGATGTCACAAAGCCTCAATCATTAATGTAAATTACTGGTGTCAGTTATCTAAAATTAGTGATTTTAAAGACCTCAATTATTTCATTAAATGAAAACTAAACAAAAAGGTCAATTTACTTCATTTATATGTCACAAGATCAATATTATGTTTGAATATGTGATGAAATGATGAAATTCAGACATAGTTCCATGGTTGCTATGCAGTAGAAATTGTTGCTATGCAGAAGAAATGGTTGCTATGGATCAAGACAGGTAGTATATACAATGTAATTCCTATTTTTTCATTATAAAAATATATTAAAAGAGACTGACACATTTACATCAAAATTCGATTTTTTCATTAGCAATGATTTGTAGAAAGTTTTGTTGTAGATGCAGCAAAACTGCAAGCATTCTTTTATTTTTTGGATATGAACATTAACTTGTTACCAATATTCTAGTAAGTAATATTAACAATCACAATCTACCTTTAAATAAAAACTCAACATATCTCTTCAATGTATTTTTGTGCAAAGAAATTGATTTCATGTTTGAAAATATGATGAAATACTGAAAATAAAATCTCGTCCTCACGGTTGCCATGCAGTAAAAATGGTTGCTAAGAATAAATTACAGGTTATAAATATATTTTTTTGCTCTTAAAAGTGCAAAAATATAAAAAAGATAGACAGCTTTCCTGTATAATTCTATTTCTTAATATAATAATAATTATTCCATTATTATTAGAAACACTGGTGAAAAAATAACCGTAAATTGGTGCTGTAGAGGTTACTTAGCAACCGAAATAAATATACTTCTGCTGAAAATCCAAAATAGAAATGAGTATGGAATAAAAATTAAATATCATAGAAGACATTTAATGTTAATATTACACACTATTTCACAATGTATAGTGTGTTTATAGTGGAACCTTTTTGTGTTTGATGAAAAAACATGGGTATTTTTTGCTACTTAGTAAATGTGAATGTGGTTACCATAGCAACAGCTCTTGATTTTTCTGCAATATAGCATTTTATTTTCAAAAACAACTTTAATGCCTTCACTTTGGTACCTAACAATAGGATGAATCACCATTGATATCACCATACTAGTGTCTACAACTCAAACTTAGTTTGTGTCATGATTTTGCACCAAAAAGTCATAAATGGTAAAGAGTTAATGAACACAAAGATGGAATAATTATATATTTCTTTATGATAGTCATAGCTATTTGAACATCCTTCATCCAATTATTCGTCCAAATAATGCTTTGTAAATAAAATAACTGATTAAATTATATTTGAAATGGTGGGGGGAGGGGCGCTACTGTTTACTATTTATCAGACGACGATGAAATGTGTTTGAGAAATCACAGCTAAATGTCCTCATATTTACCTAATTTGTGTGTGTTTGTTGGAAACAGCAGGGCTAATAATTTTGACACATATTCACAACCTCAGGACCTTAATATTCATTACATAATTCAAAGAGGAGCCACTGTTGATATTTTAACTGATTTGACCTGTTCTTTTCTTTATAGTCATGAAACAAATCTTGATATTTATCAAGTACTATTAGTTAAATTATCTGCTGGAATTAATAATTTATTGCATAGAGAAAATGTATTGTCAGATATAAGTCCTCAACAATTTATTGACAAGTTGTTATTTTTTTAATCGACTCTTCTCGCAGCTCTGCTGCAGGTTTCTTGTTTTTTTCTAGCATCAAACATTTGGATTTCTGCAATGAATGTGATTTCTGCAATGAATGTGATTTGAATAGAATTTGATACTGCAAGACATTGTATTATGAACAGAAATTTATATATTGATGGTCAACAATGCCATCAATATCAACAAAACGATCAGCCATCCCTTATCTCAAACTACTGAATACGAAGAAGACCACGACATATGGCGTTGAAGATCCAGGTCATAGCTCGGGACATGGACAATACCGAGGTGGAATTATATCGGTGAATATGACCTTTACCCTCTGATAATTTGACCTCCAAGGACAATACAGATATAAAACTAACAAAAAATCCTTCAGAGATTCGCTTCAACTCAAAAAGACCACACACTCTCACAAAAATGAATGTCAACATAAACATGGACAGCGCATCAGATGTTTGCATGTACATGTATGATTATATTTATTAAGATCTTCATAGCGGAAATAAAATGCAGTGAAAGTTTTAAATAATTTGTCAGTAACTATTTGCTTAATGTTGCAGTTTCGTTCATCATTACTGTTAACCACCAGAAGCAATAATGATTTCCTAATATATAAATGTACGACAATTTCGAATAAAGTGTCAGACTTTCAGACAATACATGTATGAGTAGTACTGTCGCGGATTATCCCACACTGACCAATCAATGTCGGTGGCAGGAAATTTGACTGACCAATCAATGTCGGTGGCAGGAAATTTGATATTTCGGAGTCAAATTATTACGCTTTAGAGAGTGGTATCTTTAAAATGTTTCTGGAATGTTTCTTCGATTGGTGTGTTCTGTCACGTACTGTAAGTGACAGAATAATAATAGCGAAACAATAATTAACTTTGTACCAAAGTCTAGCTGCCAATACTATCTTTCGTCATCTGTATGTAAGTCAGTGAATATGTACTAAATATATTGAGCAGAAAGTAGAAGATTTGAGCGCTCGCTATACCAACTCTGCTCACCCATGTAAGTGGTGACATTTTACTCACATGACCGCATCATTTCCCTAGGAAGAAAAGGTTGGGTCCATACATCTAGTTTAACCCCGCCACTTCTTATTGAAGTGTCTGTACCAAGTCAATAAAGTGAGAGGCCGTGTATTTGTGTTAATGGGTATGATTTGGCCTCTGTTTCTCTGATATTCCATTTTGTTTTTGAATTGTTCCGACATTGTTGTATTTATTTGCTTTTCATTTTATTCCAGAAGCGCTTTTCATAATTCATATAAAAAATCTGTTCTATTTCTTCATCTTATTCATAAACGGACTATCAATATGATAGTATCTTACTTCTAGACACATTTATACGTCCTATATTTTAACATGGTTTCTATCGACTTCCATCTATAACCTCCTTAGATCATAGATACTTTATTTCATACTTGATGTCCACTTGACCTTCAACGTCATTCCACACGTGTTCTAATTCGTTTATGATCTCATTTCTCATTTCTCATTAACTCAACACTACATATGCACCACATTACATTTAAAAGTGTACACACAAAACACAAATCGTGTTGGATTACTTAGTAATTAACATATTAAAATTAGTTTGTTGCTGTATTTTTTTGGCGATCCTATTACCAAAGAAAGAGAAAACACGCACGGACGCACACACACACATATATATAACTATTCAACACAATCATTATTAGATTGCAAATTAAATGAGATATATAATGTTCGTATATACTTATCCGTATTATCCGGCTTTTGTTTTGGTTTTATAATATCCCCAGATGTAAACATTAACATGTATCGACCTTGCAGAGCTATTTTTCAGGTAAATACGTAATTATAAACTTATATTTATTATTACACAAACAAATAAAAAACTGATGATTTATATCATGGGCAATAAATAGCACCCGTCCGTCTTTTCGTTCCTGTTCACCCCGCGTCGGTTTATTCTTACGTAACATGTTATATTATCCTATTTATAGTTATTTCACTCTTGTACCTGTTCTTCCCGGTTATTAATGAATTACCTTTTTGATACATTTTATCTGTTATATTTAACAATCCAAAGTTATTACAATTCTACAATTCTTAGATTAGTACATAGGTTTTATTAAGTGGAGGGAAAATTTGGAATTAATATAATTATAAATTAATAACTAATTTTTTTGCTTGTCAGTTTTGATAGCTTGCCCCCCCTTTTTTTTCCGGTGTCCAATAGTCCAAAGGCCCGATAGTCCGAAAGTTCGAAGGCCCAATAGTCCGAATGACCTGCCGATAAATCGCCCAAAGCAATGCAGTATTATGCACTGATGAAATAAAAATAATGAGACTATCGGACTTTCGGACTAGCTATTGAACCTGCGGACTATCGGACCGTCACCCCTTTTCTGACCCACGTCGACTCCTCTGATTATAGATCATTAACATTAAATAGTATACTGAGAAAGTGGTTCCTATTCATCAAGTTCATGTAGGATTTTGAAATCGCACCAGGAAGAGACACGAACTGTAATATGGGAAAGGGGTTGTCTGACAAAAAAATAAAAACAACATATTATCATGATTATTTTTCAAAATAAAGGAAAATGCACACATTGGAAGGTATTGTTTTCAGTTCATTCTGATGAGCAAATTTAGGAACTAGATTAGTCACAATCACATTGTTCACTTTGTAAAGACAACCATAGTTCGTGTGTGTTAACTTCCTCCACTGGAAGTGGAGCACAACCCTGCAATGTATCATCCATTATGGGTATAATCCTTATGTTACACACCTTTAAAACACCCCACTGCTAAAGGCCCCAATCACACTGATACATGTATATCGTGTATGCACAATAGATACAAACAAGCATTGGCCATCAAAATTAGCAACTAGCAAATTAACTGGTTTGTTGAAGGTTCCCTTTCAGAAATATATATGAATACCGACCTGTTATCCAACGTCATGTGAAAACGATTACTTGATTTTGATATGCTGACATTTATGAAGGATGGCACATGAAAATGAAATTTATTTGTTTTCAAGCATTTAGGAAAATTACAACTGCCTGCATTCAATATAATAAAGACTGAGACTATATACATGTATGTCAACTTATATGTATGTTTCATATTTGCAATCCTGAGAATTATCAGTTCTATGAAGTATTTTTGCCTCTTGAAATAAGGGTAATAACAAAATTACCGAGCTCGGAACAATCTTACAAAGGGAAAGTCAAAACTCATAAGTATATAAACAGACAAAATCAGTCAACAACCGGAAAACTATGAAAACCGTAATGACCCTGACTTGGTACAGGCATTTAGGTCAAAGTACATTGTAGCACAAAGTCTGTGAAATGGGAAATCAGTAGTCTGCACTTGGTGTTTTATGTTCACAAAGGAAAGACCAATACATTTGAAAAGCACAGTTCAGTAAAGGAGGTACTGTTACCTCTTAAAATATTTACAAAAACATGAAATATCAAAAGTTAAGATTTTGACATGTATCAATCTTAGTGGAATAGTGAACAATGTAGCTAGTTTTACAATTTAACGTTTATTATGGGATTTTCTTTCTTTTTTTTTATTGGGGGGGGGGGGGGGACACTGTTTGGTATTTATCCCTACATTAAAAACGAATACTCTAATGATGTTTCATTTCAGTTGTGTCTCCTGCCACGGAAGACAACACCGGTATATAGCTTACCTGGTATCACTGCTACAAGATGTAAAACATACAGTTCAGAGTCTTTTAGTAGATTTCCTGTTCCAACAAGAGATTCACTCCCTGATGATATCAAGACTACATTTGAAGAGGTGGAAGAAAAGGTAGATATGAACATTATTTACGTCTGTCACTGTTTATGATTGTAACCTCAAAATTTAGTTTTAGGATCACCTGACCCAAAGGGTCATATGGCCATAGGTTATCCGGTATTGTCTACACATAGCGTCTGTCAGTGGTCGTACATCCATAATGTTTTTATTTTAGTTTTCTCCGAAACCACTTAGCCAATTGAAACCAGACTTGGTAATAATGATCACTGGATGGTCTTCTGCAAGGTACATTTTTTCGTTCCTATCTGACATCCACCACAGAATCAAGAGCCCAACAGGTGTTTTCTATTTTTTGTATGTGGAGCATTTATTTTTCAACAAAGTGTTTTTTTCGTTATGTTCATATAAAATTGTTGTTATGGGATGAATCATAACCAAGGACCAAAGGTAAAAATGAATAGAATATTATTTCTCTAAAAATTGAACTTGATTGACTGCATACTGAGCTTCATTAGCCGGTCGAGCGATATATGCTCTCTTGTCTGTTATTGTGATTTATTTTGAAAATTGTATCCCTTTTTGATTTCTTGTTCCCAATAGACTTCTAATCTAAAGGTATTTACAATGTAGTTTTCCAATCTATTGACTATGACCATATATGATCATTTTGTATTCCGGAAATGTGTCGTATGCACTCAATTAGACATTTTTAAAAGCTAATTTGTACTTTTAAAAATCCTGTTTCATCAAGGATGTTTGTTTGTTTAATGGTGTTTAACGCCAATTTCAACACTATTTCAGTTATATCGTGGCGGTCAGTTTTATTGGTGGAGGAAACCGGAGTACCCGGAGAAAACTATCGACCTGTTGCAAGTCACTGACAAACTTTATCACATAATGTTGTACACCTCGCCCTGATCGAGATTCGAACTCACAGCATCAGTGGTGATAGGCACTGATTGCATAGGTAGCTGTAAATCCAACTACCATACGATCACGGCCACGACGGCCCCTTGTTTCATCAAGGACAAGGAAGGAACCATGAATATGTAAGAACATGATAATTCCTTTATTTGTGATCACAGTGTTCCAACGCCATTCACATTTATACTATAAAAGACCTTTGTAAGAAAGTTATCAATGCTTGAAGTTCGTCATTATTTTGTATATAAATAACGTTTGATGCACGATAACTAACGTGAGCCGCACAAACAAAACATTTTATGAAAGCTGATTCTGTTGCAATGTTCCGAACTGTCAATACATGAAAGCATTATTTCAAGTTTTTGGTAAAGAGCATCTAGATTTTTTTAAGATGTCAATAATAAGAAAGTCATTAATATTGCCTACGTTTATTTTGCTTAAAGATATTTATTATACAACATCCTTAGTAACTTCCCTAGTGTCTTACAATGTATGAACTGCCTTTCCTTTTGTCAATGACTGATTTAATGATGTGATTATTTTCCATGTTATTTGCAGGCTGGTTTTATCCCTAACGTCTTTAAAACTTTGTCCTATAGACCAGATGAATTGAAAGCCTTCATACAATATCATGATGTGGTTATGGCAGAAAGAGGTAATTTATAACTCCCTAGTCCCAAGGATACACGCGGAAATAAATATTACACATAACTTTACCGGCTTACGTCTACAACAACAACTACATATTGGTGTCCGATGGTTGTTCGAGGTTAACAAATACACAACCAATATATTACATACGAGAGGTAAATTGGTGCCCCACGTTTAGGTACTTGATAGAATTCACACAGCAGCTCAAACTACAAACGACTCATTGGGAGTTGTTTTTAAGAAAACAAACAACGACCATACCCCATTAACAGTTATTAAAGCTTCCGTCCATATGTTCATGCAAATGCCTTCTATAATCTAATTTTTTTGCACTTGATAATCTTTGCTTGTTAAATTGATTTCCATATAAATATTGATGCAAATGCTCCATTTCTACATTCAAAAGTAAAAATAATTCAATCAGCCTTTGTCCCTATTTAGATAGTAAAAACATGTCATTTTAACATTTGCAGATTTGAATTGGCTTGTATGTTGGTATTTGTTCCTTTTCTGCTTAGTAATTAGTGTGCACAATATTTGGTTGATTAATTGATTGATTGGTATTTAACGCCAACCTTAGCAGTATTTCAGCTATATCCTAGAGTAAATAAATGTTATATATACTTAGACACCAATTGAAACTTAAAGTATAATTTATTTCAATCTACAAAAAACAAGAGGGATAATATTATACATGTTCTATTCCATTGACGAAACAAAAACGGCATTTCTTCCAAAGTATAAATTTTTCAGCCCCACTTCCGACCTTAATTATAATTGTATCCACACTACGCAAGCTATAACCATTGGCTCCAGACAGTTTCTTTTTCCTTCAAAATCTTCCCCTAAATAAGTTATAAAATAAGGCAAACCTGCATGTACATAACAATTTCCAAATCAGTTCAGTGATCTATATTAGTTGAAATTTTCATTCTTCATTATGGAAATGTTACTTAGGCTCAGTGCCATACTAATCTAATAAAAGTCATCTTTATTAAGTTTTTAAAAACAAACACATTTTCAGATTACTATCATATTCCAGTAGACAAGAGAGGTTTCTTATTTTACAGGAAATTTAACCAAAGCTGATAAAGAAATGATAGTAGTAGCTACATCTGCTGAAAACAATTGTCTCTACTGTATTGTGGCACATGGTGCAATATTAAGAATATATTCTAAAGACCCATATCTAGCGGATCAGGTATGTACTCTTTGTTAGCTCAGGACTTGCTTGAAACACCTTTTTCTAACAGTATTTACTGGTTGTTTTTGTACAGTACCAGAGTAATACTCGACTCTGATCTTGTTTGCTGCTTAGCAACATATTATGTGGTCTGTTTTATTTTTAGTTTACTCTCAATTTAGACAGATATTATATTATGCACATTTTTACCAATATTATATAGTGTAAAGGGTACTACTTTCATAATGCAAGACATCCAGGAGGGAGGGATCCCCAAAGAAATCATAATATATCAGTGTCTCCTTATATCAATTTCCATAATTCTATGATCATGATATATCTTCTGGTTACACTCCTGGCATTCTACTTTTCCACATAAACTATGTAAAGAAAAAGTTAGAGAAAGTATCTAGGTCCTACATAATAGTTAGAGAAAGTATCTAGGTCCTAAAGTTAGAGAAGTATCTAGGTCCTAAAGTTAGAGAAAGTATCTAGGTCCTAAAGTTAGAGAAAGTATCTAGGTCCTAAAGTTAGAGAAAGTATCTAGGTCCTACATAATAGTTAGAGAAAGTATCTAGGTCCTACATAATAGTTAGAGAAAGTATCTAGGTCCTAAAGTTAGAGAAAGTATCTAGGTCCTAAAGTTAGAGAAAGTATCTAGGTCCTACATAATAGTTAGAGAAAGTATCTAGGTCCTAAAGTTAGAGAAAGTATCTAGGTCCTACATAATAGTTAGAGAAAGTATCTAGGTCCTACATAATAGTTAGAGAAAGTATCTAGGTCCTACATAATAGTTAGAGAAAGTATCTAGGTCCTACATAATAGTTAGAGAAAGTATCTAGGTCCTAAAGTTAGAGACAGTATCTAGGTCCTAAAGTTAGAGAAAGTATCTAGGTCCTACATAATAGTTAGAGAAAGTATCTAGGTCCTAAAGTTAGAGAAAGTATCTAGGTCCTACATAATAGTTAGAGAAAGTATCTAGGTCCTAAAGTTAGAGAAAGTATCTAGGTCCTAAAGTTAGAGAAAGTATCTAGGTCCTACATAATAGTTAGAGAAAGTATCTAGGTCCTAAAGTTAGAGAAAGTATCTAGGTCCTACATAATAGTTAGAGAAAGTATCTAGGACCTACATAATAGTTAGAGAAAGTATCTAGGTCCTACAGTTAGAGAAAGTATCTAGGTCCTAAAGTTAGAGAAAGTATCTAGGTCCTACATAATAGTTAGAGAAAGTATCTAGGTCCTAAAGTTAGAGAAAGTATCTAGGTCCTAAAGTTAGAGAAAGTATCTAGGTCCTAAAGTTAGAGAAAGTATCTAGGTCCTACATAATAGTTAGAGAAAGTATCTAGGTCCTACATAATAGTTAGAGAAAGTATCTAGGTCCTAAAGTTAGAGAAAGTATCTAGGTCCTAAAGTTAGAGAAAGTATCTAGGTCCTACATAATAGTTAGAGAAAGTATCTAGGTCCTAAAGTTAGAGAAAGTATCTAGGTCCTACATAATAGTTAGAGAAAGTATCTAGGTCCTACATAATAGTTAGAGAAAGTATCTAGGTCCTACATAATAGTTAGAGAAAGTATCTAGGTCCTAAAGGTAGAGACAGTATCTAGGTCCTAAAGTTAGAGAAAGTATCTAGGTCCTACATAATAGTTAGAGAAAGTATCTAGGTCCTAAAGTTAGAGAAAGTATCTAGGTCCTACACAATAGTTAGAGAAAGTATCTAGGTCCTAAAGTTAGAGACAGTATCTAGGTCCTAAAGTTAGAGAAAGTATCTAGGTCCTACATAATAGTTAGAGAAAGTATCTAGGTCCTACATAATAGTTAGAGAAAGTATCTAGGTCCTAAAGTTAGAGAAGTATCTAGGTCCTAAAGTTAGAGAAAGTATCTAGGTCCTAAAGTTAGAGAAAGTATCTAGGTCCTAAAGTTAGAGAAAGTATCTAGGTCCTACATAATAGTTAGAGAAAGTATCTAGGTCCTTAAGTTAGAGAAAGTATCTAGGTCCTACATAATAGTTAGAGAAAGTATCTAGGTCCTACATAATAGTTAGAGAAAGTATCTAGGTCCTACATAATAGTTAGAGAAAGTATCTAGGTCCTAAAGTTAGAGACAGTATCTAGGTCCTAAAGTTAGAGAAAGTATCTAGGTCCTAAAGTTAGAGAAAGTATCTAGGTCCTACATAATAGTTAGAGAAAGTATCTAGGTCCTAAAGTTAGAGAAAGTATCTAGGTCCTACATAATAGTTAGAGAAAGTATCTAGGTCCTACATAATAGTTAGAGAAAGTATCTAGGTCCTACATAATAGTTAGAGAAAGTATCTAGGTCCTAAAGTTAGAGACAGTATCTAGGTCCTAAAGTTAGAGAAAGTATCTAGGTCCTACATAATAGTTAGAGAAAGTATCTAGGTCCTAAAGTTAGAGAAAGTATCTAGGTCCTACATAATAGTTAGAGAAAGTATCTAGGTCCTAAAGTTAGAGAAAGTATCTAGGTCCTAAAGTTAGAGAAAGTATCTAGGTCCTACATAATAGTTAGAGAAAGTATCTAGGTCCTAAAGTTAGAGAAAGTATCTAGGTCCTACATAATAGTTAGAGAAAGTATCTAGGACCTACATAATAGTTAGAGAAAGTATCTAGGTCCTACAGTTAGAGAAAGTATCTAGGTCCTAAAGTTAGAGAAAGTATCTAGGTCCTACATAATAGTTAGAGAAAGTATCTAGGTCCTAAAGTTAGAGAAAGTATCTAGGTCCTAAAGTTAGAGAAAGTATCTAGGTCCTAAAGTTAGAGAAAGTATCTAGGTCCTACATAATAGTTAGAGAAAGTATCTAGGTCCTAAAGTTAGAGAAAGTATCTAGGTCCTACATAATAGTTAGAGAAAGTATCTAGGTCCTACATAATAGTTAGAGAATGTATCTAGGTCCTACATAATAGTTAGAGAAAGTATCTAGGTCCTAAAGGTAGAGACAGTATCTAGGTCCTAAAGTTAGAGAAAGTATCTAGGTCCTACATAATAGTTAGAGAAAGTATCTAGGTCCTAAAGTTAGAGAAAGTATCTAGGTCCTACACAATAGTTAGAGAAAGTATCTAGGTCCTAAAGTTAGAGACAGTATCTAGGTCCTAAAGTTAGAGAAAGTATCTAGGTCCTACATAATAGTTAGAGAAAGTATCTAGGTCCTAAAGTTAGAGAAAGTATCTAGGTCCTAAAGTTAGAGAAAGTATCTAGGTCCTACATAATAGTTAGAGAAAGTATCTAGGTCCTAAAGTTAGAGAAAGTATCTAGGTCCTACATAATAGTTAGAGAAAGTATCTAGGTCCTACATAATAGTTAGAGAAAGTATCTAGGTCCTACATAATAGTTAGAGAAAGTATCTAGGTCCTAAAGGTAGAGACAGTATCTAGGTCCTAAAGTTAGAGAAAGTATCTAGGTCCTACATAATAGTTAGAGAAAGTATCTAGGTCCTAAAGTTAGAGAAAGTATCTAGGTCCTACACAATAGTTAGAGAAAGTATCTAGGTCCTAAAGTTAGAGACAGTATCTAGGTCCTAAAGTTAGAGAAAGTATCTAGGTCCTACATAATAGTTAGAGAAAGTATCTAGGTCCTACATAATAGTTAGAGAAAGTATCTAGGTCCTAAAGTTAGAGAAGTATCTAGGTCCTAAAGTTAGAGAAAGTATCTAGGTCCTAAAGTTAGAGAAAGTATCTAGGTCCTACATAATAGTTAGAGAAAGTATCTAGGTCCTACATAATAGTTAGAGAAAGTATCTAGGTCCTACATAATAGTTAGAGAAAGTATCTAGGTCCTAAAGTTAGAGACAGTATCTAGGTCCTAAAGTTAGAGAAAGTATCTAGGTCCTACATAATAGTTAGAGAAAGTATCTAGGTCCTAAAGTTAGAGAAAGTATCTAGGTCCTACATAATAGTTAGAGAAAGTATCTAGGTCCTAAAGTTAGAGAAAGTATCTAGGTCCTAAAGTTAGAGAAAGTATCTAGGTCCTACATAATAGTTAGAGAAAGTATCTAGGTCCTAAAGTTAGAGAAAGTATCTAGGTCCTACATAATAGTTAGAGAAAGTATCTAGGACCTACATAATAGTTAGAGAAAGTATCTAGGTCCTACAGTTAGAGAAAGTATCTAGGTCCTAAAGTTAGAGAAAGTATCTAGGTCCTACATAATAGTTAGAGAAAGTATCTAGGTCCTAAAGTTAGAGAAAGTATCTAGGTCCTAAAGTTAGAGAAAGTATCTAGGTCCTAAAGTTAGAGAAAGTATCTAGGTCCTACATAATAGTTAGAGAAAGTATCTAGGTCCTACATAATAGTTAGAGAAAGTATCTAGGTCCTAAAGTTAGAGAAAGTATCTAGGTCCTAAAGTTAGAGAAAGTATCTAGGTCCTACATAATAGTTAGAGAAAGTATCTAGGTCCTAAAGTTAGAGAAAGTATCTAGGTCCTACATAATAGTTAGAGAAAGTATCTAGGTCCTACATAATAGTTAGAGAATGTATCTAGGTCCTACATAATAGTTAGAGAAAGTATCTAGGTCCTAAAGGTAGAGACAGTATCTAGGTCCTAAAGTTAGAGAAAGTATCTAGGTCCTACATAATAGTTAGAGAAAGTATCTAGGTCCTAAAGTTAGAGAAAGTATCTAGGTCCTACACAATAGTTAGAGAAAGTATCTAGGTCCTAAAGTTAGAGACAGTATCTAGGTCCTAAAGTTAGAGAAAGTATCTAGGTCCTACATAATAGTTAGAGAAAGTATCTAGGTCCTAAAGTTAGAGAAAGTATCTAGGTCCTAAAGTTAGAGAAAGTATCTAGGTCCTAAGGTTAGAGAAAGTATCTAGGTCCTACATAATAGTTAGAGAAAGTATCTAGGTCCTAAAGTTAGAGAAAGTATCTAGGTCCTAAAGTTAGAGAAAGTATCTAGGTCCTAAAGTTAGAGAAAGTATCTAGGTCCTACATAATAGTTAGAGAAAGTATCTAGGTCCTAAAGTTAGAGAAAGTATCTAGGTCCTACATAATAGTTAGAGAAAGTATCTAGGTCCTACATAATAGTTAGAGAAAGTATCTAGGTCCTACAGTTAGAGAAAGTATCTAGGTCCTAAAGTTAGAGAAAGTATCTAGGTCCTACATAATAGTTAGAGAAAGTATCTAGGTCCTAAAGTTAGAGAAAGTATCTAGGTCCTAAAGTTAGAGAAAGTATCTAGGTCCTAAAGTTAGAGAAAGTATCTAGGTCCTACATAATAGTTAGAGAAAGTATCTAGGTCCTAAAGTTAGAGAAAGTATCTAGGTCCTAAAGTTAGAGAAAGTATCTAGGTCCTAAAGTAAGAGAAAGTATCTAGGTCCTAAAGTTAGAGAAAGTATCTAGGTCCTAAAATTAGAGAAAGTATCTAGGTCCTACATAATAGTTAGAGAAAGTATCTAGGTCCTAAAGTTAGAGAAAGTATCTAGGTCCTAAAGTTAGAGAAAGTATCTAGGTCCTAAAGTTAGAGAAAGTATCTAGGTCCTAAAGTTAGAGAAAGTATCTAGGTCCTACATAATAGTTAGAGAAAGTATCTAGGTCCTAAAGTTAGAGAAAGTATCTAGGTCCTACATAATAGTTAGAGAAAGTATCTAGGTCCTACAGTTAGAGAAAGTATCTAGGTCCTAAAGTTAGAGAAAGTATCTAGGTCCTAAAGTTAGAGAAAGTATCTAGGTCCTAAAGTTAGAGAAAGTATCTAGGTCCTACATAATAGTTAGAGAAAGTATCTAGGTCCTAAAGTTAGAGAAAGTATCTAGGTCCTACATAATAGTTAGAGAAAGTATCTAGGTCCTAAAGTTAGAGAAATTATCTAGGTCCTAAAGTTAGAGAAAGTATCTAGGTCCTACAGTTAGAGAAAGTATCTAGGTCCTAAAGTTAGAGAAAGTATCTAGGTCCTAAAGTTAGAGAAAGTATCTAGGTCCTAAAGTTAGAGAAAGTATCTAGGTCCTACATAATAGTTAGAGAAAGTATCTAGGTCCTACAGTTAGAGAAAGTATCTAGGTCCTAAAGTTAGAGAAAGTATCTAGGTCCTAAAGTTAGAGAAAGTATCTAGGTCCTACATAATAGTTAGAGAAAGTATCTAGGTCCTAAAGTTAGAGAAAGTATCTAGGTCCTACAGTTAGAGAAAGTATCTAGGTCCTAATGTTAGAGAAAGTATCTAGGTCCTACATAATAGTTAGAGAAAGTATCTAGGTCCTAAAGTTAGAGAAAGTATCTAGGTCCTAAAGTTAGAGAAAGTATCTAGGTCCTAAAGTTAGAGAAAGTATCTAGGTCCTAAAGTTAGAGAAAGTATCTAGGTCCTAAAGTTAGAGAAAGTATCTAGGTCCTAAAATTAGAGAAAGTATCTAGGTCCTACATAATAGTTAGAGAAAGTATCTAGGTCCTAAAGTTAGAGAAAGTATCTAGGTCCTAAAGTTAGAGAAAGTATCTAGGTCCTAAAGTTAGAGAAAGTATCTAGGTCCTAAAGTTAGAGAAAGTATCTAGGTCCTACATAATAGTTAGAGAAAGTATCTAGGTCCTAAAGTTAGAGAAAGTATCTAGGTCCTACATAATAGTTAGAGAAAGTATCTAGGTCCTACAGTTAGAGAAAGTATCTAGGTCCTAAAGTTAGAGAAAGTATCTAGGTCCTAAAGTTAGAGAAAGTATCTAGGTCCTAAAGTTAGAGAAAGTATCTAGGTCCTACATAATAGTTAGAGAAAGTATCTAGGTCCTAAAGTTAGAGAAAGTATCTAGGTCCTACATAATAGTTAGAGAAAGTATCTAGGTCCTAAAGTTAGAGAAATTATCTAGGTCCTAAAGTTAGAGAAAGTATCTAGGTCCTACAGTTAGAGAAAGTATCTAGGTCCTAAAGTTAGAGAAAGTATCTAGGTCCTAAAGTTAGAGAAAGTATCTAGGTCCTAAAGTTAGAGAAAGTATCTAGGTCCTACATAATAGTTAGAGAAAGTATCTAGGTCCTACAGTTAGAGAAAGTATCTAGGTCCTAAAGTTAGAGAAAGTATCTAGGTCCTAAAGTTAGAGAAAGTATCTAGGTCCTACATAATAGTTAGAGAAAGTATCTAGGTCCTAAAGTTAGAGAAAGTATCTAGGTCCTACAGTTAGAGAAAGTATCTAGGTCCTAATGTTAGAGAAAGTATCTAGGTCCTACATAATAGTTAGAGAAAGTATCTAGGTCCTAAAGTTAGAGAAAGTATCTAGGTCCTAAAGTTAGAGAAAATCTAGGTCCTAAAGTTAGAGAAAGTATCTAGGTCCTACATAATAGTTAGAGAAAGTATCTAGGTCCTAAAGTTAGAGAAAGTATCTAGGTCCTACAGTTAGAGAAAGTATCTAGGTCCTACATAATAGTTAGAGAAAGTATCTAGGTCCTAAAGTTAGAGAAAGTATCTAGGTCCTAAAGTTAGAGAAAGTATCTAGGTCCTACAGTTAGAGAAAGTATCTAGGTCCTAAAGTTAGAGAAAGTATCTAGGTCCTACAGTTAGAGAAAGTATCTAGGTCCTACATAATAGTTAGAGAAAGTATCTAGGTCCTAAAGTTAGAGAAAGTATTTAGGTCCTACATAATAGTTAAGAGAAAGTATCTAGGTCCTAAAGTTAGAGAAAGTATCTAGGTCCTACATAATAGTTAGAGAAAGTATCTAGGTCCTAAAGTTAGAGAAAGTATCTAGGTCCTAAAGTTAGAGAAAGTATCTAGGTCCTACAGTTAGAGAAAGTATCTAGGTCCTAAAGTTAGAGAAAGTATCTAGGTCCTACATAATAGTTAGAGAAAGTATCTAGGTCCTAAAGTTAGAGAAAGTATCTAGGTCCTAAAGTTAGAGAAAGTATCTAGGTCCTACATAATAGTTAGAGAAAGTATCTAGGTCCTACATAATAGTTAGAGAAAGTATCTAGGTCCTAAAGTTAGAGAAAGTATCTAGG
This sequence comes from Bathymodiolus brooksi, assembly GCA_963680875.1. Taxonomy (NCBI): domain Eukaryota; kingdom Metazoa; phylum Mollusca; class Bivalvia; order Mytilida; family Modiolidae; genus Bathymodiolus; species Bathymodiolus brooksi. Next base: position 130,363,910 of record OY804579.1, on the reverse strand, counting down.
TCCTACATAATAGTTAGAGAAAGTATCTAGGTCCTACATAATAGTTAGAGAAAGTATCTAGGTCCTAAAGTTAGAGACAGTATCTAGGTCCTAAAGTTAGAGAAAGTATCTAGGTCCTACATAATAGTTAGAGAAAGTATCTAGGTCCTACATAATAGTTAGAGAAAGTATCTAGGTCCTAAAGTTAGAGAAAGTATCTAGGTCCTAATGTTAGAGAAAGTATCTAGGTCCTAAAGTTAGAGAAAGTATCTAGGTCCTAAAGTTAGAGAAAGTATCTAGGTCCTACATAATAGTTAGAGAAAGTATCTAGGTCCTAAAGTTAGAGAAAGTATCTAGGTCCTACATAATAGTTAGAGAAAGTATCTAGGTCCTAAAGTTAGAGAAAGTATCTAGGTCCTAATGTTAGAGAAAGTATCTAGGTCCTACAGTTAGAGAAAGTATCTAGGTCCTAAAGTTAGAGAAAGTATCTAGGTCCTAAAGTTAGAGAAAGTATCTAGGTCCTACATAATAGTTAGAGAAAGTATCTAGGTCCTAAAGTTAGAGAAAGTATCTAGGTCCTACATAATAGTTAGAGAAAGTATCTAGGTCCTAAAGTTAGAGAAAGTATCTAGGTCCTAAAGTTAGAGAAAGTATCTAGGTCCTACATAATAGTTAGAGAAAGTATCTAGGTCCTACATAATAGTTAGAGAAAGTATCTAGGTCCTAAAGTTAGAGAAAGTATCTAGGTCCTACATAATAGTTAGAGAAAGTATCTAGGTCCTACATAATAGTTAGAGAAAGTATCTAGGTCCTAAAGTTAGAGACAGTATCTAGGTCCTAAAGTTAGAGAAAGTATCTAGGTCCTACATAATAGTTAGAGAAAGTATCTAGGTCCTACATAATAGTTAGAGAAAGTATCTAGGTCCTAAAGTTAGAGAAAGTATCTAGGTCCTAAAGTTAGAGAAAGTATCTAGGTCCTACATAATAGTTAGAGAAAGTATCTAGGTCCTAAAGTTAGAGAAAGTATCTAGGTCCTAAAGTTAGAGAAAGTATCTAGGTCCTAAAGTTAGAGAAAGTATCTAGGTCCTACATAATAGTTAGAGAAAGTATCTAGGTCCTAAAGTTAGAGAAAGTATCTAGGTCCTAAAGTTAGAGAAAGTATCTAGGTCCTAAAGTTAGAGAAAGTATCTAGGTCCTACATAATAGTTAGAGAAAGTATCTAGGTCCTACAGTTAGAGAAAGTATCTAGGTCCTACAGTTAGAGAAAGTATCTAGGTCCTAAAGTTAGAGAAAGTATTTAGGTCCTACATAATAGTTAGAGAAAGTATCTAGGTCCTAAAGTTAGAGAAAGTATCTAGGTCCTACATAATAGTTAGAGAAAGTATCTAGGTCCTAAAGTTAGAGAAAGTATCTAGGTCCTAAAGTTAGAGAAAGTATCTAGGTCCTACATAATAGTTAGAGAAAGTATCTAGGTCCTAAAGTTAGAGAAAGTATCTAGGTCCTAAAGTTAGAGAAAGTATCTAGGTCCTACATAATAGTTAGAGAAAGTATCTAGGTCCTAAAGTTAGAGACAGTATCTAGGTCCTAAAGTTAGAGAAAGTATCTAGGTCCTACATAATAGTTAGAGAAAGTATCTAGGTCCTAAAGTTAGAGAAAGTATCTAGGTCCTACATAATAGTTAGAGAAAGTATCTAGGTCCTAAAGTTAGAGAAAGTATCTAGGTCCTAAAGTTAGAGAAAGTATCTAGGTCCTACATAATAGTTAGAGAAAGTATCTAGGTCCTAAAGTTAGAGAAAGTATCTAGGTCCTACATAATAGTTAGAGAAAGTATCTAGGTCCTAAAGTTAGAGACAGTATCTAGGTCCTAAAGTTAGAGAAAGTATCTAGGTCCTACATAATAGTTAGAGAAAGTATCTAGGTCCTAAAGTTAGAGAAAGTATCTAGGTCCTACATAATAGTTAGAGAAAGTATCTAGGTCCTAAAGTTAGAGAAAGTATCTAGGTCCTAAAGTTAGAGAAAGTATCTAGGTCCTACATAATAGTTAGAGAAAGTATCTAGGTCCTAAAGTTAGAGAAAGTATCTAGGTCCTAAAGTTAGAGAAAGTATCTAGGTCCTACAGTTAGAGAAAGTATCTAGGTCCTAAAGTTAGAGAAAGTATCTAGGTCCTACATAATAGTTAGAGAAAGTATCTAGGTCCTAAAGTTAGAGAAAGTATCTAGGTCCTACATAATAGTTAGAGAAAGTATCTAGGTCCTACATAATAGTTAGAGAAAGTATCTAGGTCCTAAAGTTAGAGAAAGTATCTAGGTCCTACATAATAGTTAGAGAAAGTATCTAGGTCCTACATAATAGTTAGAGAAAGTATCTAGGTCCTAAAGTTAGAGACAGTATCTAGGTCCTAAAGTTAGAGAAAGTATCTAGGTCCTACATAATAGTTAGAGAAAGTATCTAGGTCCTACATAATAGTTAGAGAAAGTATCTAGGTCCTAAAGTTAGAGAAAGTATCTAGGTCCTAAAGTTAGAGAAAGTATCTAGGTCCTAAAGTTAGAGAAAGTATCTAGGTCCTAAAGTTAGAGAAAGTATCTAGGTCCTACATAATAGTTAGAGAAAGTATCTAGGTCCTAAAGTTAGAGAAAGTATCTAGGTCCTACATAATAGTTAGAGAAAGTATCTAGGTCCTAAAGTTAGAGAAAGTATCTAGGTCCTAAAGTTAGAGAAAGTATCTAGGTCCTACAGTTAGAGAAAGTATCTAGGTCCTAAAGTTAGAGAAAGTATCTAGGTCCTAAAGTTAGAGAAAGTATCTAGGTCCTACATAATAGTTAGAGAAAGTATCTAGGTCCTAAAGTTAGAGAAAGTATCTAGGTCCTACATAATAGTTAGAGAAAGTATCTAGGTCCTAAAGTTAGAGAAAGTATCTAGGTCCTAAAGTTAGAGAAAGTATCTAGGTCCTACATAATAGTTAGAGAAAGTATCTAGGTCCTACATAATAGTTAGAGAAAGTATCTAGGTCCTAAAGTTAGAGAAAGTATCTAGGTCCTACATAATAGTTAGAGAAAGTATCTAGGTCCTACATAATAGTTAGAGAAAGTATCTAGGTCCTAAAGTTAGAGACAGTATCTAGGTCCTAAAGTTAGAGAAAGTATCTAGGTCCTACATAATAGTTAGAGAAAGTATCTAGGTCCTACATAATAGTTAGAGAAAGTATCTAGGTCCTAAAGTTAGAGAAAGTATCTAGGTCCTAAAGTTAGAGAAAGTATCTAGGTCCTACATAATAGTTAGAGAAAGTATCTAGGTCCTAAAGTTAGAGAAAGTATCTAGGTCCTAAAGTTAGAGAAAGTATCTAGGTCCTAAAGTTAGAGAAAGTATCTAGGTCCTACATAATAGTTAGAGAAAGTATCTAGGTCCTAAAGTTAGAGAAAGTATCTAGGTCCTAAAGTTAGAGAAAGTATTTAGGTCCTACATAATAGTTAGAGAAAGTATCTAGGTCCTAAAGTTAGAGAAAGTATCTAGGTCCTACATAATAGTTAGAGAAAGTATCTAGGTCCTAAAGTTAGAGAAAGTATCTAGGTCCTAAAGTTAGAGAAAGTATCTAGGTCCTACATAATAGTTAGAGAAAGTATCTAGGTCCTAAAGTTAGAGAAAGTATCTAGGTCCTAAAGTTAGAGAAAGTATCTAGGTCCTACATAATAGTTAGAGAAAGTATCTAGGTCCTAAAGTTAGAGACAGTATCTAGGTCCTAAAGTTAGAGAAAGTATCTAGGTCCTACATAATAGTTAGAGAAAGTATCTAGGTCCTAAAGTTAGAGAAAGTATCTAGGTCCTACATAATAGTTAGAGAAAGTATCTAGGTCCTAAAGTTAGAGAAAGTATCTAGGTCCTAAAGTTAGAGAAAGTATCTAGGTCCTACAGTTAGAGAAAGTATCTAGGTCCTAAAGTTAGAGAAAGTATCTAGGTCCTAAAGTTAGAGAAAGTATCTAGGTCCTACATAATAGTTAGAGAAAGTATCTAGGTCCTAAAGTTAGAGAAAGTATCTAGGTCCTACATAATAGTTAGAGAAAGTATCTAGGTCCTAAAGTTAGAGAAAGTATCTAGGTCCTAAAGTTAGAGAAAGTATCTAGGTCCTACATAATAGTTAGAGAAAGTATCTAGGTCATACATAATAGTTAGAGAAAGTATCTAGGTCCTAAAGTTAGAGAAAGTATCTAGGTCCTACATAATAGTTAGAGAAAGTATCTAGGTCCTACATAATAGTTAGAGAAAGTATCTAGGTCCTAAAGTTAGAGACAGTATCTAGGTCATAAAGTTAGAGAAAGTATCTAGGTCCTACATAATAGTTAGAGAAAGTATCTAGGTCCTACATAATAGTTAGAGAAAGTATCTAGGTCCTAAAGTTAGAGAAAGTATCTAGGTCCTAAAGTTAGAGAAAGTATCTAGGTCCTAAAGTTAGAGAAAGTATCTAGGTCCTAAAGTTAGAGAAAGTATCTAGGTCCTACATAATAGTTAGAGAAAGTATCTAGGTCCTAAAGTTAGAGAAAGTATCTAGGTCCTAATGTTAGAGAAAGTATCTAGGTCCTAAAGTTAGAGAAAGTATCTAGGTCCTAAAGTTAGAGAAAGTATCTAGGTCCTAAAGTTAGAGAAAGTATCTAGGTCCTAAAGATAGAGAAAGTATCTAGGTCCTACATAATAGTTAGAGAAAGTATCTAGGTCCTAAAGTTAGAGAAAGTATCTAGGTCCTACATAATAGTTAGAGAAAGTATCTAGGTCCTAAAGTTAGAGAAAGTATCTAGGTCCTAAAGTTAGAGAAAGTATCTAGGTCCTACATAATAGTTAGAGAAAGTATCTAGGTCCTAAAGTTAGAGAAAGTATCTAGGTCCTAAAGTTAGAGAAAGTATCTAGGTCCTAAAGTTAGAGAAAGTATCTAGGTCCTACATAATAGTTAGAGAAAGTATCTAGGTCCTAAAGTTAGAGAAAGTATCTAGGTCCTAAAGTTAGAGAAAGTATCTAAGTCCTAATGTTAGAGAAAGTATCTAGGTCCTAAAGTTAGAGAAAGTATCTAGGTCCTACATAATAGTTAGAGAAAGTATCTAGGTCCTACAGTTAGAGAAAGTATCTAGGTCCTACAGTTAGAGAAAGTATCTAGGTCCTAAAGTTAGAGAAAGTATTTAGGTCCTACATAATAGTTAGAGAAAGTATCTAGGTCCTAAAGTTAGAGAAAGTATCTAGGTCCTACATAATAGTTAGAGAAAGTATCTAGGTCCTAAAGTTAGAGAAAGTATCTAGGTCCTAACGTTAGAGAAAGTATCTAGGTCCTAAAGTTAGAGAAAGTATCTAGGTCCTAAAGTTAGAGAAAGTATCTAGGTCCTACAGTTAGAGAAAGTATGTAGGTCCTAAAGTTAGAGAAAGTATCTAGGTCCTAAAGTTAGAGAAAGTATCTAGGTCCTACATAATAGTTAGAGAAAGTATCTAGGTCCTAAAGTTAGAGAAAGTATCTAGGTCCTACATAATAGTTAGAGAAAGTATCTAGGTCCTAAAGTTAGAGAAAGTATCTAGGTCCTAAAGTTAGAGAAAGTATCTAGGTCCTACATAATAGTTAGAGAAAGTATCTAGGTCCTACATAATAGTTAGAGAAAGTATCTAGGTCCTAAAGTTAGAGAAAGTATCTAGGTCCTACATAATAGTTAGAGAAAGTATCTAGGTCCTACATAATAGTTAGAGAAAGTATCTAGGTCCTAAAGTTAGAGACAGTATCTAGGTCCTAAAGTTAGAGAAAGTATCTAGGTCCTACATAATAGTTAGAGAAAGTATCTAGGTCCTACATAATAGTTAGAGAAAGTATCTAGGTCCTAAAGTTAGAGAAAGTATCTAGGTCCTAAAGTTAGAGAAAGTATCTAGGTCCTAAAGTTAGAGAAAGTATCTAGGTCCTAAAGTTAGAGAAAGTATCTAGGTCCTACATAATAGTTAGAGAAAGTATCTAGGTCCTAAAGTTAGAGAAAGTATCTAGGTCCTAAAGTTAGAGAAAGTATCTAGGTCCTAAAGTTAGAGAAAGTATCTAGGTCCTAAAGTTAGAGAAAGTATCTAGGTCCTAAAGTTAGAGAAAGTATCTAGGTCCTAAAGATAGAGAAAGTATCTAGGTCCTACATAATAGTTAGAGAAAGTATCTAGGTCCTAAAGTTAGAGAAAGTATCTAGGTCCTAAAGTTAGAGAAAGTATCTAGGTCCTACATAATAGTTAGAGAAAGTATCTAGGTCCTAAAGTTAGAGAAAGTATCTAGGTCCTAAAGTTAGAGAAAGTATCTAGGTCCTACATAATAGTTAGAGAAAGTATCTAGGTCCTAAAGTTAGAGAAAGTATCTAGGTCCTAAAGTTAGAGAAAGTATCTAGGTCCTAAAGTTAGAGAAAGTATCTAGGTCCTACATAATAGTTAGAGAAAGTATCTAGGTCCTAAAGTTAGAGAAAGTATCTAGGTCCTAAAGTTAGAGAAAGTATCTAGGTCCTAAAGTTAGAGAAAGTATCTAGGTCCTAAAGTTAGAGAAAGTATCTAGGTCCTACATAATAGTTAGAGAAAGTATCTAGGTCCTACAGTTAGAGAAAGTATCTAGGTCCTACAGTTAGAGAAAGTATCTAGGTCCTAAAGTTAGAGAAAGTATTTAGGTCCTACATAATAGTTAGAGAAAGTATCTAGGTCCTAAAGTTAGAGAAAGTATCTAGGTCCTACATAATAGTTAGAGAAAGTATCTAGGTCCTAAAGTTAGAGAAAGTATCTAGGTCCTAAAGTTAGAGAAAGTATCTAGGTCCTACATAATAGTTAGAGAAAGTATCTAGGTCCTAAAGTTAGAGAAAGTATCTAGGTCCTAAAGTTAGAGAAAGTATCTAGGTCCTACATAATAGTTAGAGAAAGTATCTAGGTCCTAAGGTTAGAGACAGTATCTAGGTCCTAAAGTTAGAGAAAGTATCTAGGTCCTACATAATAGTTAGAGAAAGTATCTAGGTCCTAAAGTTAGAGAAAGTATCTAGGTCCTACATAATAGTTAGAGAAAATATCTAGGTCCTAAAGTTAGAGAAAGTATCTAGGTCCTAAAGTTAGAGAAAGTATCTAGGTCCTACAGGTAGAGAAAGTATCTAGGTCCTAAAGTTAGAGAAAGTATCTAGGTCCTAAAGTTAGAGAAAGTATCTAGGTCCTACATAATAGTTAGAGAAAGTATCTAGGTCCTAAAGTTAGAGAAAGTATCTAGGTCCTACATAATAGTTAGAGAAAGTATCTAGGTCCTAAAGTTAGAGAAAGTATCTAGGTCCTAAAGTTAGAGAAAGTATCTAGGTCCTACATAATAGTTAGAGAAAGTATCTAGGTCCTACATAATAGTTAGAGAAAGTATCTAGGTCCTAAAGTTAGAGAAAGTATCTAGGTCCTACATAATAGTTAGAGAAAGTATCTAGGTCCTACATAATAGTTAGAGAAAGTATCTAGGTCCTAAAGTTAGAGACAGTATCTAGGTCCTAAAGTTAGAGAAAGTATCTAGGTCCTACATAATAGTTAGAGAAAGTATCTAGGTCCTACATAATAGTTAGAGAAAGTATCTAGGTCCTAAAGTTAGAGAAAGTATCTAGGTCCTACATAATAGTTAGAAACAGTATCTAGGTCCTAAAGTTAGAGAAAGTATCTAGGTCCTAAAGTTAGAGAAAGTATCTAGGTCCTAAAGTTAGAGAAAGTATCTAGGTCCTAAAGTTAGAGTATCTAGGTCCTACATAATAGTTAGAGAAAGTATCTAGGTCCTAAAGTTAGAGAAAGTATCTAGGTCCTACATAATAGTTAGAGAAAGTATCTAGGTCCTACAGTTAAAGAAAGTATCTAGGTCCTACATAATAGTTAGAGAAAGTATCTAGGTCCTAAAGTTAGAGAAAGTATCTAGGTCCTACATAATAGTTAGAGAAAGTATCTAGGTCCTACAGTTAGAGAAAGTATCTAGGTCCTAAAGTTAGAGAAAGTATCTAGGTCCTAAAGTTAGAGAAAGTATCTAGGTCCTAAAGTTAGAGAAAGTATCTAGGTCCTAAAGTTAGAGAAAGTATCTAGGTCCTACATAATAGTTAGAGAAAGTATCTAGGTCCTACATAATAGTTAGAGAAAGTATCTAGGTCCTAAAGTTAGAGACAGTATCTAGGTCCTAAAGTTAGAGAAAGTATCTAGGTCCTACATAATAGTTAGAGAAAGTATCTAGGTCCTAAAGTTAGAGAAAGTATCTAGGTCCTAAAGTTAGAGAAAGTATCTAGGTCCTAAAGTTAGAGAAAGTATCTAGGTCCTACATAATAGTTAGAGAAAGTATCTAGGTCCTAACGTTAGAGAAAGTATCTAGGTCCTAAAGTTAGAGAAAGTATCTAGGTCCTACATAATAGTTAGAGAAAGTATCTAGGTCCTAAAGTTAGAGAAAGTATCTAGGTCCTACATAATAGTTAGAGAAAGTATCTAGGTCCTAAAGGTAGAGAAAGTATCTAGGTCCTAAAGTTAGAGAAAGTATCTAGGTCCTACATAATAGTTAGAGAAAGTATCTAGGTCCTAAAGTTAGAGAAAGTATCTAGGTCCTACATAATAGTTAGAGAAAGTATCTAGGTCCTAAAGTTAGAGAAAGTATCTAGGTCCTAAAGTTAGAGAAAGTATCTAGGTCCTACATAATAGTTAGAGAAAGTATCTAGGTCCTAAAGTTAGAGAAAGTATCTAGGTCCTAAAGTTAGAGGAAGTATCTAGGTCCTACATAATAGTTAGAGAAAGTATCTAGGTCCTAAAGTTAGAGAAAGTATCTAGGTCCTAAAGTTAGAGAAAGTATCTAGGTCCTACATAATAGTTAGAGAAAGTATCTAGGTCCTAAAGTTAGAGAAAGTATCTAGGTCCTAAAGTTAGAGAAAGTATCTAGGTCCTAAAGTTAGAGAAAGTATCTAGGTCCTAAAGTTAGAGAAAGTATCTAGGTCCTACATAATAGTTAGAGAAAGTATCTAGGTCCTACAGTTAGAGAAAGTATCTAGGTCCTACAGTTAGAGAAAGTATCTAGGTCCTAAAGTTAGAGAAAGTATTTAGGTCCTACATAATAGTTAGAGAAAGTATCTAGGTCCTAAAGTTAGAGAAAGTATCTAGGTCCTACATAATAGTTAGAGAAAGTATCTAGGTCCTAAAGTTAGAGAAAGTATCTAGGTCCTAAAGTTAGAGAAAGTATCTAGGTCCTACATAATAGTTAGAGAAAGTATCTAGGTCCTAAAGTTAGAGAAAGTATCTAGGTCCTAAAGTTAGAGAAAGTATCTAGGTCCTACATAATAGTTAGAGAAAGTATCTAGGTCCTAAAGTTAGAGACAGTATCTAGGTCCTAAAGTTAGAGAAAGTATCTAGGTCCTACATAATAGTTAGAGAAAGTATCTAGGTCCTAAAGTTAGAGAAAGTATCTAGGTCCTAAAGTTAGAGAAAGTATCTAGGTCCTACATAATAGTTAGAGAAAGTATCTAGGTCCTAAAGTTAGAGAAAGTATCTAGGTCCTACATAATAGTTAGAGAAAGTATCTAGGTCCTAAAGTTAGAGAAAGTATCTAGGTCCTAAAGTTAGAGAAAGTATCTAGGTCCTACATAATAGTTAGAGAAAGTATCTAGGTCCTAAAGTTAGAGAAAGTATCTAGGTCCTACATAATAGTTAGAGAAAGTATCTAGGTCCTACATAATAGTTAGAGAAAGTATCTAGGTCCTAAAGTTAGAGAAAGTATCTAGGTCCTACCATAATAAGTTAGAGAAAGTATCTAGGTCCTACATAATAGTTAGAGAAAGTATCTAGGTCCTAAAGTTAGAGAAAGTATCTAGGTCCTAAAGTTAGAGAAAGTATCTAGGTCCTACATAATAGTTAGAGAAAGTATCTAGGTCCTAAAGTTAGAGAAAGTATCTAGGTCCTACATAATAGTTAGAGAAAGTATCTAGGTCCTACATAATAGTTAGAGAAAGTATCTAGGTCCTAAAGTTAGAGAAAGTATCTAGGTCCTAAAGTTAGAGAAAGTATCTAGGTCCTAAAGTTAGAGAAAGTATCTAGGTCCTACATAATAGTTAGAGAAAGTATCTAGGTCCTACATAATAGTTAGAGAAAGTATCTAGGTCCTAAAGTTAGAGAAAGTATCTAGGTCCTAAAGTTAGAGAAAGTATCTAGGTCCTACATAATAGTTAGAGAAAGTATCTAGGTCCTAAAGTTAGAGAAAGTATCTAGGTCCTACATAATAGTTAGAGAAAGTATCTAGGTCCTAAAGTTAGAGAAAGTATCTAGGTCCTAAAGTTAGAGAAAGTATCTAGGTCCTACATAATAGTTAGAGAAAGTATCTAGGTCCTAAAGTTAGAGAAAGTATCTAGGTCCTAAAGTTAGAGAAAGTATCTAGGTCCTAAAGTTAGAGAAAGTATCTAGGTCCTAAAGTTAGAGAAAGTATCTAGGTCCTACATAATAGTTAGAGAAAGTATCTAGGTCCTACATAAAAAGTTAGAGAAAGTATCTAGGTCCTAAAGTTAGAGAAAGTATCTAGGTCCTAAAGTTAGAGAAAGTATCTAGGTCCTACATAATAGTTAGAGAAAGTATCTAGGTCCTAAAGTTAGAGAAAGTATCTAGGTCCTACATAATAGTTAGAGAAAGTATCTAGGTCCTAAAGTTAGAGAAAGTATCTAGGTCCTAAAGTTAGAGAAAGTATCTAGGTCCTACATAATAGTTAGAGAAAGTATCTAGGTCCTAAAGTTAGAGAAAGTATCTAGGTCCTAAAGTTAGAGAAAGTATCTAGGTCCTACATAATAGTTAGAGAAAGTATCTAGGTCCTAAAGTTAGAGACAGTATCTAGGTCCTAAAGTTAGAGAAAGTATCTAGGTCCTACATAATAGTTAGAGAAAGTATCTAGGTCCTAAAGTTAGAGAAAGTATCTAGGTCCTAAAGTTAGAGAAAGTATCTAGGTCCTACATAATAGTTAGAGAAAGTATCTAGGTCCTAAAGTTAGAGAAAGTATCTAGGTCCTACATAATAGTTAGAGAAAGTATCTAGGTCCTACATAATAGTTAGAGAAAGTATCTAGGTCCTAAAGTTAGAGAAAGTATCTAGGTCCTAAATTGTTAGAGAAAGTATCTAGGTCCTAAAGTTAGAGAAAGTATCTAGGTCCTAATAAAATAGTTAGAGAAAGTATCTAGGTCCTAAAGGTTAGAGAAAGTATCTAGGTCCTACATAATAGTTAGAGAAAGTATCTAGGTCCTAAAGTTAGAGAAAAGTATCTAGGTCCTAAAAGTTAGAGAAAGTATCTAGGTCCTAAAGTTAGAGAAAGTATCTAGGTCCTACATAATAGTTAGAGAAAGTATCTAGGTCCTACAAGTTAGAGAAAGTATCTAGGTCCTACATAGTTAGAGAAAGTATCTAGGTCCTAAAGTTAGAGAAAGTATCTAGGTCCTAAAGTTAGAGAAAGTATCTAGGTCCTACATAATAGTTAGAGAAAGTATCTAGGTCCTAAAGTTAGAGAAAGTATCTAGGTCCTAAAGTTAGAGAAAGTATCTAGGTCCTACATAATAGTTAGAGAAAGTATCTAGGTCCTAAAGTTAGAGAAAGTATCTAGGTCCTAAATGTTAGAGAAAGTATCTAGGTCCTAAAGTTAGAGAAAGTATCTAGGTCCTAAAGTTAGAGAAAGTATCTAGGTCCTAAGTTAGAGAAAGTATCTAGGTCCTAAAGTTAGAGAAAGTATCTAGGTCCTACATAATAGTTAGAGAAAGTATCTAGGTCCTAAAGTTAGAGAAAGTATCTAGGTCCTAAAGTTAGAGAAAGTATCTAGGTCCTAAAAGTTAGAGAAAGTATCTAGGTCCTACATAATAGTTAGAGAAAGTATCTAGGTCCTACATAATAGTTAGAGAAAGTATCTAGGTCCTAAAGTTAGAGAAAGTATCTAGGTCCTAAAGTTAGAGAAAGTATCTAGGTCCTAAAGTTAGAGAAAGTATCTAGGTCCTACATAATAGTTAGAGAAAGTATCTAGGTCCTACATAATAGTTAGAGAAAGTATCTAGGTCCTAAAGTTAGAGAAAGTATCTAGGTCCTAAAGTTAGAGAAAGTATCTAGGTCCTACATAATAGTTAGAGAAAGTATCTAGGTCCTAAAGTTAGAGAAAGTATCTAGGTCCTAAATGTTAGAGAAAGTATCTAGGTCCTACATAATAGTTAGAGAAAGTATCTAGGTCCTACAAAAGTTAGAGAAAGTATCTAGGTCCTAAAGTTAGAGAAAGTATCTAGGTCCTAAAGTTAGAGAAAGTATCTAGGTCCTACATAATAGTTAGAGAAAGTATCTAGGTCCTAAAGTTAGAGAAAGTATCTAGGTCCTAAAGTTAGAGAAAGTATCTAGGTCCTACATAATAGTTAGAGAAAGTATCTAGGTCCTAAAGTTAGAGAAAGTATCTAGGTCCTAAAGTTAGAGAAAGTATCTAGGTCCTACAAATAGTTAGAGAAAGTATCTAGGTCCTACATAATAGTTAGAGAAAGTATCTAGGTCCTACATAATAGTTAGAGAAAGTATCTAGGTCCTACATAATAGTTAGAGAAAGTATCTAGGTCCTAA
>OY804579.1:130326585-130351156 GCA_963680875.1 Bathymodiolus brooksi | reverse complement strand
CCTAAAGTTAGAGAAAGTATCTAGTCCTACATAATAGTTAGAGAAAGTCTCTAGGTCCTAAAGTTAGAGAAGAGTATCAAGTTAGAGAAAGTATCTAGGTCCTAAAGTTAGAGAAAGTATCTAGGTCCTAAAGTTAGAGAAAGTATCTAGGTCCTATAGTTAGAGAAAGTATCTAGGTCCTAAAGTTAGAGAAAGTATCTAGGTCCTAAAGTTAGAGAAAGTATCTAGGTCCTAAAGTTAGAGAAAGTATCTAGGTCCTAAAGTTAGAGAAAGTATCTAGGTCCTAAAGTTAGAGAAAGTATCTAGGTCCTAAAGTTAGAGAAAGTATCTAGGTCCTAAAGTTAGAGAAAGTATCTAGGTCCTAAAGTTAGAGAAAGTATCTAGGTCCTAAAGTTAGAGAAAGTATCTAGGTCCTACAGTTAGAGAAAGTATCTAGGTCCTAAAGTTAGAGAAAGTATCTAGGTCCTAAAGTTAGAGAAAGTATCTAGGTCCTAAAGTTAGAGAAAGTATCTAGGTCCTAAAGTTAGAGAAAGTATCTAGGTCCTACAGTTAGAGAAAGTATCTAGGTCCTAAAGTTAGAGAAAGTATCTAGGTCCTACAGTTAGAGAAAGTATCTAGGTCCTAAAGTTAGAGAAAGTATCTAGGTCCTAAAGTTAGAGAAAGTATCTAGGTCCTACAGTTAGAGAAAGTATCTAGGTCCTAAAGTTAGAGAAAGTATCTAGGTCTTAAAGTTAGAGAAAGTATCTAGGTCCTAAAGTTAGAGAAAGTATCTAGGTCCTACAGTTAGAGAAAGTATCTAGGTCCTACAGTTAGAGAAAGTATCTAGGTCCTAAAGTTAGAGAAAGTATCTAGGTCCTACAGTTAGAGAAAGTATCTAGGTCCTAAAGATAGAGAAAGTATCTAGGTCCTAAAGTTAGAGAAAGTATCTAGGTCCTACAGTTAGAGAAAGTATCTAGGTCCTAAAGTTAGAGAAAGTATCTAGGTCCTAAAGTTAGAGAAAGTATCTAGGTCCTACAGTTAGAGAAAGTATCTAGGTCCTAAAGTTAGAGAAAGTATCTAGGTCCTACATAATAGTTAGAGAAAGTATCTAGGTCCTAAAGTTAGAGAAAGTATCTAGGTCCTACATAATAGTTAGAGAAAGTATCTAGGTCCTAAAGTTAGAGAAAGTATCTAGGTCCTACAGTTAGAGAAAGTATCTAGGTCCTACAGTTAGAGAAAGTATCTAGGTCCTAAAGTTAGAGAAAGTATCTAGGTCCTACAGTTAGAGAAAGTATCTAGGTCCTAAAGTTAGAGAAAGTATCTAGGTCCTACATAATAGTTAGAGAAAGTATCTAGGTCCTAAAGTTAGAGAAAGTATCTAGGTCCTACGTAATAGTTAGAGAAAGTATCTAGGTCCTACAGTTAGAGAAAGTATCTAGGTCCTACAGTTAGAGAAAGTATCTAGGTCCTAAAGTTAGAGAAAGTATCTAGGTCCTAAAGTTAGAGAAAGTATCTAGGTCCTAAAGTTAGAGAAAGTATCTAGGTCCTAAAGTTAGAGAAAGTATCTAGGTCCTAAAGTTAGAGAAAGTATCTAGGTCCTAAAGTTAGAGAAAGTATCTAGGTCCTAAAGTTAGAGAAAGTATCTAGGTCCTAAATTTAGAGAAAGTATCTAGGTCCTAAAGTTAGAGAAAGTATCTAGGTCCTAAAGTTAGAGAAAGTATCTAGGTCCTAAAGTTAGAGAAAGTATCTAGGTCCTAATGTTAGAGAAAGTATCTAGGTCCTAAAGTTAGAGAAAGTATCTAGGTCCTAATGTTAGAGAAAGTATCTAGGTCCTAAAGTTAGAGAAAGTATCTAGGTCCTAAAGTTAGAGAAAGTATCTAGGTCCTAAAGTTAGAGAAAGTATCTAGGTCCTACATAATAGTTAGAGAAAGTATCTAGGTCCTAAAGTTAGAGAAAGTATCTAGGTCCTAAAGTTAGAGAAAGTATCTAGGTCCTAAAGTTAGAGAAAGTATCTAGGTCCTATAGTTAGAGAAAGTATCTAGGTCCTAATGTTAGAGAAAGTATCTAGGTCCTAAAGTTAGAGAAAGTATCTAGGTCCTAAAGTTAGAGAAAGTATCTAGGTCCTAAAGTTAGAGAAAGTATCTAGGTCCTAAAGTTAGAGAAAGTATCTAGGTCCTAAAGTTAGAGAAAGTATCTAGGTCCTATAGTTAGAGAAAGTATCTAGGTCCTAAAGTTAGAGAAAGTATCTAGGTCCTACAGTTAGAGAAAGTATCTAGGTCCTAAAGTTAGAGAAAGTATCTAGGTCCTAAAGTTAGAGAAAGTATCTAGGTCCTAAAGTTAGAGAAAGTATCTAGGTCCTACAGTTAGAGAAAGTATCTAGGTCCTACAGTTAGAGAAAGTATCTAGGTCCTACATAATAGTTAGAGAAAGTATCTAGGTCCTACAGTTAGAGAAAGTATCTAGGTCCTATAGTTAGAGAAAGTATCTAGGTCCTACAGTTAGAGAAAGTATCTAGGTCCTAAAGTTAGAGAAAGTATCTAGGTCCTATAGTTAGAGAAAGTATCTAGGTCCTAAAGTTAGAGAAAGTATCTAGGTCCTATAGTTAGAGAAAGTATCTAGGTCCTAAAGTTAGAGAAAGTATCTAGGTCCTAAAGTTAGAGAAAGTATCTAGGTCCTAAAGTTAGAGAAAGTATCTAGGTCCTAAAGTTAGAGAAAGTATCTAGGTCCTAAAGTTAGAGAAAGTATCTAGGTCCTATAGTTAGGGAAAGTATCTAGGTCCTAAAGTTAGAGAAAGTATCTAGGTCCTAAAGTTAGAGAAAGTATCTAGGTCCTAAAGTTAGAGAAAGTATCTAGGTCCTAAAGTTAGAGAAAGTATCTAGGTCCTAAAGTTAGAGAAAGTATCTAGGTCCTAAAGTTAGAGAAAGTATCTAGGTCCTACATAATAGTTAGAGAAAGTATCTAGGTCCTATAGTTAGAGAAAGTATCTAGGTCCTACATAATAGTTAGAGAAAGTATCTAGGTCCTATAGTTAGAGAAAGTATCTAGGTCCTACATAATAGTTAGAGAAAGTATCTAGGTCCTACAGTTAGAGAAAGTATCTAGGTCCTAAAGTTAGAGAAAGTATCTAGGTCCTAAAGTTAGAGAAAGTATCTAGGTCCTATAGTTAGAGAAAGTATCTAGGTCCTAAAGTTAGAGAAAGTATCTAGGTCCTAACGTTAGAGAAAGTATCTAGGTCCTATAGTTAGAGAAAGTATCTAGGTCCTAACGTTAGAGAAAGTATCTAGGTCCTAAAGTTAGAGAAAGTATCTAGGTCTTAAAGTTAGAGAAAGTATCTAGGTCCTAAAGTTAGAGAAAGTATCTAGGTCCTAAAGTTAGAGAAAGTATCTAGGTCCTAATGTTAGAGAAAGTATCTAGGTCCTAAAGTTAGAGAAAGTATCTAGGTCCTATAGTTAGAGAAAGTATCTAGGTCCTAAAGTTAAAGAAAGTATCTAGGTCCTAAAGTTAGAGAAAGTATCTAGGTCCTACATAATAGTTGGAGAAAGTATCTAGGTCCTACATAATAGTTAGAGAAAGTATCTAGGTCCTAAAGTTAGAGAAAGTATCTAGGTCCTACAGTTAGAGAAAGTATCTAGGTCCTACAGTTAGAGAAAGTATCTAGGTCCTAAAGTTAGAGAAAGTATCTAGGTCCTATAGTTAGAGAAAGTATCTAGGTCCTAAAGTTAGAGAAAGTATCTAGGTCCTACATAATAGTTAGAGAAAGTATCTAGGTCCTAAAGTTAGAGAAAGTATCTAGGTCCTATAGTTAGAGAAAGTATCTAGGTCCTACAGTTAGAGAAAGTATCTAGGTCCTACAGTTAGAGAAAGTATCTAGGTCCTAAAGTTAGAGAAAGTATCTAGGTCCTATAGTTAGAGAAAGTATCTAGGTCCTAAAGTTAGAGAAAGTATCTAGGTCCTAAAGTTAGAGAAAGTATCTAGGTCCTATAGTTAGAGAAAGTATCTAGGTCCTAAAGTTAGAGAAAGTATCTAGGTCCTACATAATAGTTAGAGAAAGTGTCTAGGTCCTACATAATAGTTAGAGAAAGTATCTAGGTCCTAAAGTTAGAGAAAGTATCTAGGTCCTAAAGTTAGAGAAAGTATCTAGGTCCTAAAGTTAGAGAAAGTATCTAGGTCCTAAAGTTAGAGAAAGTATCTAGGTCCTACATAATAGTTAGAGAAAGTATCTAGGTCCTACATAATAGTTAGAGAAAGTATCTAGGTCCTACATAATAGTTAGAGAAAGTATCTAGGTCCTAAAGTTAGAGAAAGTATCTAGGTCCTAAAGTTAGAGAAAGTATCTAGGTCCTAAAGTTAGAGAAAGTATCTAGGTCCTAAAGTTAGAGAAAGTATCTAGGTCCTAAAGTTAGAGAAAGTATCTAGGTCCTAAAGTTAGAGAAAGTATCTAGGTCCTAAAGTTAGAGAAAGTATCTAGGTCCTATAGTTAGAGAAAGTATCTAGGTCCTAAAGTTAGAGAAAGTATCTAGGTCCTACAGTTAGAGAAAGTATCTAGGTCCTAAAGTTAGAGAAAGTATCTAGGTCCTAAAGTTAGAGAAAGTATCTAGGTCCTAAAGTTAGAGAAAGTATCTAGGTCCTACAGTTAGAGAAAGTATCTAGGTCCTACAGTTAGAGAAAGTATCTAGGTCCTACATAATAGTTAGAGAAAGTATCTAGGTCCTACAGTTAGAGAAAGTATCTAGGTCCTATAGTTAGAGAAAGTATCTAGGTCCTACAGTTAGAGAAAGTATCTAGGTCCTAAAGTTAGAGAAAGTATCTAGGTCCTATAGTTAGAGAAAGTATCTAGGTCCTAAAGTTAGAGAAAGTATCTAGGTCCTATAGTTAGAGAAAGTATCTAGGTCCTAAAGTTAGAGAAAGTATCTAGGTCCTAAAGTTAGAGAAAGTATCTAGGTCCTAAAGTTAGAGAAAGTATCTAGGTCCTAAAGTTAGAGAAAGTATCTAGGTCCTAAAGTTAGAGAAAGTATCTAGGTCCTATAGTTAGGGAAAGTATCTAGGTCCTAAAGTTAGAGAAAGTATCTAGGTCCTAAAGTTAGAGAAAGTATCTAGGTCCTAAAGTTAGAGAAAGTATCTAGGTCCTAAAGTTAGAGAAAGTATCTAGGTCCTATAGTTAGAGAAAGTATCTAGGTCCTAAAGTTAGAGAAAGTATCTAGGTCCTACATAATAGTTAGAGAAAGTATCTAGGTCCTATAGTTAGAGAAAGTATCTAGGTCCTACATAATAGTTAGAGAAAGTATCTAGGTCCTACAGTTAGAGAAAGTATCTAGGTCCTAAAGTTAGAGAAAGTATCTAGGTCCTAAAGTTAGAGAAAGTATCTAGGTCCTAAAGTTAGAGAAAGTATCTAGGTCCTACAGTTAGAGAAAGTATCTAGGTCCTACAGTTAGAGAAAGTATCTAGGTCCTACATAATAGTTAGAGAAAGTATCTAGGTCCTACAGTTAGAGAAAGTATCTAGGTCCTATAGTTAGAGAAAGTATCTAGGTCCTACAGTTAGAGAAAGTATCTAGGTCCTAAAGTTAGAGAAAGTATCTAGGTCCTATAGTTAGAGAAAGTATCTAGGTCCTAAAGTTAGAGAAAGTATCTAGGTCCTATTGTTAGAGAAAGTATCTAGGTCCTAAAGTTAGAGAAAGTATCTAGGTCCTAAAGTTAGAGAAAGTATCTAGGTCCTAAAGTTAGAGAAAGTATCTAGGTCCTAAAGTTAGAGAAAGTATCTAGGTCCTATAGTTAGGGAAAGTATCTAGGTCCTAAAGTTAGAGAAAGTATCTAGGTCCTAAAGTTAGAGAAAGTATCTAGGTTCTAAAGTTAGAGAAAGTATCTAGGTCCTAAAGTTAGAGAAAGTATCTAGGTCCTATAGTTAGAGAAAGTATCTAGGTCCTAAAGTTAGAGAAAGTATCTAGGTCCTACATAATAGTTAGAGAAAGTATCTAGGTCCTATAGTTAGAGAAAGTATCTAGGTCCTACATAATAGTTAGAGAAAGTATCTAGGTCCTATAGTTAGAGAAAGTATCTAGGTCCTACATAATAGTTAAAGAAAGTATCTAGGTCCTAAAGTTAGAGAAAGTATCTAGGTCCTACATAATAGTTGGAGAAAGTATCTAGGTCCTACATAATAGTTAGAGAAAGTATCTAGGTCCTAAAGTTAGAGAAAGTATCTAGGTCCTACAGTTAGAGAAAGTATCTAGGTCCTACAGTTAGAGAAAGTATCTAGGTCCTAAAGTTAGAGAAAGTATCTAGGTCCTATAGTTAGAGAAAGTATCTAGGTCCTAAAGTTAGAGAAAGTATCTAGGTCCTACATAATAGTTAGAGAAAGTATCTAGGTCCTAAAGTTAGAGAAAGTATCTAGGTCCTATAGTTAGAGAAAGTATCTAGGTCCTACAGTTAGAGAAAGTATCTAGGTCCTACAGTTAGAGAAAGTATCTAGGTCCTAAAGTTAGAGAAAGTATCTAGGTCCTATAGTTAGAGAAAGTATCTAGGTCCTAAAGTTAGAGAAAGTATCTAGGTCCTAAAGTTAGAGAAAGTATCTAGGTCCTATAGTTAGAGAAAGTATCTAGGTCCTAAAGTTAGAGAAAGTATCTAGGTCCTACATAATAGTTAGAGAAAGTATCTAGGTCCTACATAATAGTTAGAGAAAGTATCTAGGTCCTAAAGTTAGAGAAAGTATCTAGGTCCTAAAGTTAGAGAAAGTATCTAGGTCCTACATAATAGTTAGAGAAAGTATCTAGGTCCTACATAATAGTTAGAGAAAGTATCTAGGTCCTACATAATAGTTAGAGAAAGTATCTAGGTCCTAAAGTTAGAGAAAGTATCTAGGTCCTAAAGTTAGAGAAAGTATCTAGGTCCTAAAGTTAGAGAAAGTATCTAGGTCCTAAAGTTAGAGAAAGTATCTAGGTCCTAAAGTTAGAGAAAGTATCTAGGTCCTAAAGTTAGAGAAAGTATCTAGGTCCTAAAGTTAGAGAAAGTATCTAGGTCCTATAGTTAGAGAAAGTATCTAGGTCCTAAAGTTAGAGAAAGTATCTAGGTCCTACAGTTAGAGAAAGTATCTAGGTCCTAAAGTTAGAGAAAGTATCTAGGTCCTAAAGTTAGAGAAAGTATCTAGGTCCTAAAGTTAGAGAAAGTATCTAGGTCCTACAGTTAGAGAAAGTATCTAGGTCCTACAGTTAGAGAAAGTATCTACGTCCTACATAATAGTTAGAGAAAGTATCTAGGTCCTACAGTTAGAGAAAGTATCTAGGTCCTATAGTTAGAGAAAGTATCTAGGTCCTACAGTTAGAGAAAGTATCTAGGTCCTAAAGTTAGAGAAAGTATCTAGGTCCTATAGTTAGAGAAAGTATCTAGGTCCTAAAGTTAGAGAAAGTATCTAGGTCCTATAGTTAGAGAAAGTATCTAGGTCCTAAAGTTAGAGAAAGTATCTAGGTCCTAAAGTTAGAGAAAGTATCTAGGTCCTAAAGTTAGAGAAAGTATCTAGGTCCTATAGTTAGAGAAAGTATCTAGGTCCTAAAGTTAGAGAAAGTATCTAGGTCCTACATAATAGTTAGAGAAAGTATCTAGGTCCTAAAGTTAGAGAAAGTATCTAGGTCCTATAGTTAGAGAAAGTATCTAGGTCCTAAAGTTAGAGAAAGTATCTAGGTCCTAAAGTTAGAGAAAGTATCTAGGTCCTAAAGTTAGAGAAAGTATCTAGGTCCTATAGTTAGAGAAAGTATCTAGGTCCTAAAGTTAGAGAAAGTATCTAGGTCCTACATAATAGTTAGAGAAAGTATCTAGGTCCTATAGTTAGAGAAAGTATCTAGGTCCTACATAATAGTTAGAGAAAGTATCTAGGTCCTACAGTTAGAGAAAGTATCTAGGTCCTAAAGTTAGAGAAAGTATCTAGGTCCTAAAGTTAGAGAAAGTATCTAGGTCCTAAAGTTAGAGAAAGTATCTAGGTCCTACAGTTAGAGAAAGTATCTAGGTCCTACAGTTAGAGAAAGTATCTAGGTCCTACATAATAGTTAGAGAAAGTATCTAGGTCCTACAGTTAGAGAAAGTATCTAGGTCCTATAGTTAGAGAAAGTATCTAGGTCCTAAAGTTAGAGAAAGTATCTAGGTCCTACATAATAGTTAGAGAAAGTATCTAGGTCCTAAAGTTAGAGAAAGTATCTAGGTCCTATAGTTAGAGAAAGTATCTAGGTCCTAAAGTTAGAGAAAGTATCTAGGTCCTACATAATAGTTAGAGAAAGTATCTAGGTCCTATAGTTAGAGAAAGTATCTAGGTCCTACATAATAGTTAGAGAAAGTATCTAGGTCCTACAGTTAGAGAAAGTATCTAGGTCCTAAAGTTAGAGAAAGTATCTAGGTCCTAAAGTTAGAGAAAGTATCTAGGTCCTAAAGTTAGAGAAAGTATCTAGGTCCTACAGTTAGAGAAAGTATCTAGGTCCTACAGTTAGAGAAAGTATCTAGGTCCTACATAATAGTTAGAGAAAGTATCTAGGTCCTACAGTTAGAGAAAGTATCTAGGTCCTATAGTTAGAGAAAGTATCTAGGTCCTACAGTTAGAGAAAGTATCTAGGTCCTAAAGTTAGAGAAAGTATCTAGGTCCTATAGTTAGAGAAAGTATCTAGGTCCTAAAGTTAGAGAAAGTATCTAGGTCCTATAGTTAGAGAAAGTATCTAGGTCCTAAAGTTAGAGAAAGTATCTAGGTCCTAAAGTTAGAGAAAGTATCTAGGTCCTAAAGTTAGAGAAAGTATCTAGGTCCTACATAATAGTTAGAGAAAGTATCTAGGTCCTACATAATAGTTAGAGAAAGTATCTAGGTCCTAAAGTTAGAGAAAGTATCTAGGTCCTAAAGTTAGAGAAAGTATCTAGGTCCTAAAGTTAGAGAAAGTATCTAGGTCCTACATAATAGTTAGAGAAAGTATCTAGGTCCTACATAATAGTTAGAGAAAGTATCTAGGTCCTACATAATAGTTAGAGAAAGTATCTAGGTCCTAAAGTTAGAGAAAGTATCTAGGTCCTAAAGTTAGAGAAAGTATCTAGGTCCTAAAGTTAGAGAAAGTATCTAGGTCCTAAAGTTAGAGAAAGTATCTAGGTCCTAAAGTTAGAGAAAGTATCTAGGTCCTAAAGTTAGAGAAAGTATCTAGGTCCTAAAGTTAGAGAAAGTATCTAGGTCCTATAGTTAGAGAAAGTATCTAGGTCCTAAAGTTAGAGAAAGTATCTAGGTCCTACAGTTAGAGAAAGTATCTAGGTCCTAAAGTTAGAGAAAGTATCTAGGTCCTAAAGTTAGAGAAAGTATCTAGGTCCTAAAGTTAGAGAAAGTATCTAGGTCCTACAGTTAGAGAAAGTATCTAGGTCCTACAGTTAGAGAAAGTATCTACGTCCTACATAATAGTTAGAGAAAGTATCTAGGTCCTACAGTTAGAGAAAGTATCTAGGTCCTATAGTTAGAGAAAGTATCTAGGTCCTACATAATAGTTGGAGAAAGTATCTAGGTCCTACACAATAGTTAGAGAAAGTATCTAGGTCCTAAAGTTAGAGAAAGTATCTAGGTCCTACAGTTAGAGAAAGTATCTAGGTCCTACAGTTAGAGAAAGTATCTAGGTCCTAAAGTTAGAGAAAGTATCTAGGTCCTATAGTTAGAGAAAGTATCTAGGTCCTAAAGTTAGAGAAAGTATCTAGGTCCTACATAATAGTTAGAGAAAGTATCTAGGTCCTAAAGTTAGAGAAAGTATCTAGGTCCTATAGTTAGAGAAAGTATCTAGGTCCTACAGTTAGAGAAAGTATCTAGGTCCTAAAGTTAGAGAAAGTATCTAGGTCCTATAGTTAGAGAAAGTATCTAGGTCCTAAAGTTAGAGAAAGTATCTAGGTCCTAAAGTTAGAGAAAGTATCTAGGTCCTATAGTTAGAGAAAGTATCTAGGTCCTAAAGTTAGAGAAAGTATCTAGGTCCTACATAATAGTTAGAGAAAGTATCTAGGTCCTACATAATAGTTAGAGAAAGTATCTAGGTCCTAAAGTTAGAGAAAGTATCTAGGTCCTAAAGTTAGAGAAAGTATCTAGGTCCTAAAGTTAGAGAAAGTATCTAGGTCCTACATAATAGTTAGAGAAAGTATCTAGGTCCTACATAATAGTTAGAGAAAGTATCTAGGTCCTACATAATAGTTAGAGAAAGTATCTAGGTCCTAAAGTTAGAGAAAGTATCTAGGTCCTAAAGTTAGAGAAAGTATCTAGGTCCTAAAGTTAGAGAAAGTATCTAGGTCCTAAAGTTAGAGAAAGTATCTAGGTCCTAAAGTTAGAGAAAGTATCTAGGTCCTAAAGTTAGAGAAAGTATCTAGGTCCTAAAGTTAGAGAAAGTATCTAGGTCCTATAGTTAGAGAAAGTATCTAGGTCCTAAAGTTAGAGAAAGTATCTAGGTCCTACAGTTAGAGAAAGTATCTAGGTCCTAAAGTTAGAGAAAGTATCTAGGTCCTAAAGTTAGAGAAAGTATCTAGGTCCTAAAGTTAGAGAAAGTATCTAGGTCCTACAGTTAGAGAAAGTATCTAGGTCCTACAGTTAGAGAAAGTATCTAGGTCCTACATAATAGTTAGAGAAAGTATCTAGGTCCTACAGTTAGAGAAAGTATCTAGGTCCTATAGTTAGAGAAAGTATCTAGGTCCTACAGTTAGAGAAAGTATCTAGGTCCTAAAGTTAGAGAAAGTATCTAGGTCCTATAGTTAGAGAAAGTATCTAGGTCCTAAAGTTAGAGAAAGTATCTAGGTCCTATAGTTAGAGAAAGTATCTAGGTCCTAAAGTTAGAGAAAGTATCTAGGTCCTAAAGTTAGAGAAAGTATCTAGGTCCTAAAGTTAGAGAAAGTATCTAGGTCCTAAAGTTAGAGAAAGTATCTAGGTCCTAAAGTTAGAGAAAGTATCTAGGTCCTATAGTTAGGGAAAGTATCTAGGTCCTAAAGTTAGAGAAAGTATCTAGGTCCTAAAGTTAGAGAAAGTATCTAGGTCCTAAAGTTAGAGAAAGTATCTAGGTCCTAAAGTTAGAGAAAGTATCTAGGTCCTATAGTTAGAGAAAGTATCTAGGTCCTAAAGTTAGAGAAAGTATCTAGGTCCTACATAATAGTTAGAGAAAGTATCTAGGTCCTATTGTTAGAGAAAGTATCTAGGTCCTACATAATAGTTAGAGAAAGTATCTAGGTCCTACAGTTAGAGAAAGTATCTAGGTCCTAAAGTTAGAGAAAGTATCTAGGTCCTAAAGTTAGAGAAAGTATCTAGGTCCTATAGTTAGAGAAAGTATCTAGGTCCTAAAGTTAGAGAAAGTATCTAGGTCCTAAAGTTAGAGAAAGTATCTAGGTCCTATAGTTAGAGAAAGTATCTAGGTCCTAACGTTAGAGAAAGTATCTAGGTCCTAAAGTTAGAGAAAGTATCTAGGTCCTAAAGTTAGAGAAAGTATCTAGGTCCTAAAGTTAGAGAAAGTATCTAGGTCCTAAAGTTAGAGAAAGTATCTAGGTCCTAAAGTTAGAGAAAGTATCTAGGTCCTAAAGTTAGAGAAAGTATCTAGGTCCTATAGTTAGAGAAAGTATCTAAAGTTAGAGAAAGTATCTAGGTCCTAAAGTTAGAGAAAGTATCTAGGTCCTACATAATAGTTGGAGAAAGTATCTAGGTCCTACATAATAGTTAGAGAAAGTATCTAGGTCCTAAAGTTAGAGAAAGTATCTAGGTCCTACAGTTAGAGAAAGTATCTAGGTCCTACAGTTAGAGAAAGTATCTAGGTCCTAAAGTTAGAGAAAGTATCTAGGTCCTATAGTTAGAGAAAGTATCTAGGTCCTAAAGTTAGAGAAAGTATCTAGGTCCTACATAATAGTTAGAGAAAGTATCTAGGTCCTAAAGTTAGAGAAAGTATCTAGGTCCTATAGTTAGAGAAAGTATCTAGGTCCTACAGTTAGAGAAAGTATCTAGGTCCTACAGTTAGAGAAAGTATCTAGGTCCTAAAGTTAGAGAAAGTATCTAGGTCCTATAGTTAGAGAAAGTATCTAGGTCCTAAAGTTAGAGAAAGTATCTAGGTCCTAAAGTTAGAGAAAGTATCTAGGTCCTATAGTTAGAGAAAGTATCTAGGTCCTAAAGTTAGAGAAAGTATCTAGGTCCTACATAATAGTTAGAGAAAGTATCTAGGTCCTACATAATAGTTAGAGAAAGTATCTAGGTCCTAAAGTTAGAGAAAGTATCTAGGTCCTAAAGTTAGAGAAAGTATCTAGGTCCTAAAGTTAGAGAAAGTATCTAGGTCCTACATAATAGTTAGAGAAAGTATCTAGGTTCTACATAATAGTTAGAGAAAGTATCTAGGTCCTACATAATAGTTAGAGAAAGTATCTAGGTCCTAAAGTTAGAGAAAGTATCTAGGTCCTAAAGTTAGAGAAAGTATCTAGGTCCTAAAGTTAGAGAAAGTATCTAGGTCCTAAAGTTAGAGAAAGTATCTAGGTCCTAAAGTTAGAGAAAGTATCTAGGTCCTACATAATAGTTAGAGAAAGTATCTAGGTCCTACATAATAGTTAGAGAAAGTATCTAGGTCCTACAGTTAGAGAAAGTATCTAGGTCCTAAAGTTAGAGAAAGTATCTAGGTCCTAAAGTTAGAGAAAGTATCTAGGTCCTAAAGTTAGAGAAAGTATCTAGGTCCTAAAGTTAGAGAGAGTATCTAGGTCCTACATAATAGTTAGAGAAAGTATCTAGGTCCTACATAATAGTTAGAGAAAGTATCTAGGTCCTAAAGTTAGAGAAAGTATCTAGGTCCTAAAGTTAGAGAAAGTATCTAGGTCCTAATGTTAGAGAAAGTATCTAGGTCCTACATAATAGTTAAGAAAGTATCTAGGTCCTAAAGTTAGAGAAAGTATCTAGGTCCTACATAATAGTTAGAGAAAGTATCTAGGTCCTAAAGTTAGATAAAGTATCTAGGTCCTAAAGTTAGAGAAAGTATCTAGGTCCTAAAGTTAGAGAAAGTATCTAGGTCCTAAAGTTAGAGAAAGTATCTAGGTCCTAAAGTTAGAGAGAGTATCTAGGTCCTACATATTTATGATCTAAAGCTCACCACACATAGATAACCAGCTGATTTTTGCAATCCTGTTTAGTCCTTTTGGTTTTCTTGCTTCCACAGAATTTTAAATTCTTTGTCTGTCCAATCTTTTGAATTCGAGTTTAATTGAAAAGAATACTACAAGAAGGAGTGGTGCACAGTAATTCAAACACCTAGATTTATTCTTCTTATTTCTTAGTTTGGTCATTCCATTTCGAAGATTGAAAGAATTTTGTTTAATCAAAGTGAACACGATTTATATGTTATTTTATATGTTATTTTATATGTTATTTTAGGACGGAAATAAATTCATTTGTGTAATAAAATAAAAAACAAAAAATATCACAATGTGGGAACAGTTCTAATATCACAATGTGGGAACAGTTCTAATATCACAATGTGGGAACAGTTCTAATATCACAATGTGGGAACAGTTCTAATATCACAATGTGGGAACAGTTCTAATATCACAATGTGGGAACAGTTCTAATATCACAATGTGGGAACAGTTCTAATATCACAATGTGGGAACAGTTCTAATATCACAATGTGGGAACAGTTCTAATATCACAATGTGGGAACAGTTCTAATATCACAATGTGGGAACAGTTCTAATATCACAATGTGGGAACAGTTCTAATATCAAACTCGTTGAAAGAGGCACAATCCTTACATATGTAATACACAAACACAGGACTGCTCCGTTTTCCTGGCTTGGTACAGGTAGATAAAAAGTGGCTGGATTAAACTAGTTTTATGATCCTAAACCTCCCCTCATAGTTAGGGAACAACCATTTAACTTGAGGGGGGGGGGTTATGGTTTTTTACTAAAAAAATATTCTGATTCCCAATGTTGCTGAAAAAAATATTCTGATTTTGGTGGAGGAAAAATTAAAATAATCTGATTCAAAGTGTTTGTCATATAACCTAATGTTGAATTCTTGAAATAAAATTCGCGCTTTGCTCGACATAACAAATAAATATTCTAACACTCGTGTTGTCCGAAAAAAAATTTCTGAACAAAACAAAAAACCATAACACCTTTTGATGTTTCTTTGACAATAATTTAATTTGATTTGAATATTTCAATCTGATTGGCTAATCCGCCTGGAGAAAATTTCGGTTATACTCGATAACCTGGGTTGGTATTGTGACGTCACCAACGTGTTCATCGGCCAACGACAAATTCAAATAGTCACATGAAATAATCGTAATTAAAATGGAGGAATTATTAAATTTTGTTGTAAAAATTAAATTATAAGGAATATCTGAAATTGTTGAACAGGTTATACTTGCATAACCTACTTTGGTCAGTTTACGCTTTTCATAAACTGCTTCGCGGTTTATTAAGCGTAAACTGACCCAAACCAGGTTATATGGTATAACCTGTTCAACAATTTGAAATATTCCTTAAATATACAAAACATTTGTGTACAATGTATACATAAAATTTAGAGATTCGGGATTTGAATAGTTCAATAATATACTATGTATCACTTATATGGTGGCAATTAGTTGTATTTGTCTATGAAATCGGAATACCAGTAGACAGACTTTAATTTAATATTAAGAATATCATGCTTTATAAATTATTTCACTATATTTCAGCTGGCAGCTAACTGGAGATCTGCTGACATAACGGAACGACAGCGGGCAATCCTAGAGTTTGCCATGGAAATCGCTCACTGCAGGTCATTGACAGACGATATGTTCGAAAAACTATATAAGCACGGTTTCACAGCCGATGATGCTTGGGATATAGGAGCGGTAGTTTCGTTTTTTGCATTGTCCAATCGTATGGCCTTTCTTACTAATATGAAACCCAACCAGGAATTTTACTTAATGGGAAGAGTAAAACGTGAGAAAAAGTAAGTTTTATAAAGACAACATAAGGATACAAACTTAGATATCAATGTTTTGTTGTCTCTTTATAAAATAAAAAAGTGATTCTATATTATTTGCAAAGAAAACATTTAAATGACATTCAACATTTTCAAAGAGCGACCTAGTCGTAACTTATTATGTATACATGCGTTACTTATTATATATTCTCTTACTTAAACCATTGTTATGGTGTCTTTGGAAGGTAAAAACAGTTTAAAATATAGTTATTCAGTATGTTCAATAAAGATATTTAATATTCGATTTATAAATTCTTTACTATATTCCACACTTATAGTAAGATATTCATTATCAGGAACTGGCAATTTTAAGAATGCAAATCAAATTAATGTAGACGAAGCTAGTGGAGCAGGAACTGCTAACCCTCCCGGAGCACCCGAGTTCGTCCCCGTTTTGCGCTTAATGGGGTTCGTGTTGTTTAATGTTGTCAAATTACATGTCTTCACATTTTTAGTTTCATGTTGTGATGTCAGCTACGATTTCCACCTAATAACGATGTTCGGTTCGTCTTTGCTCACATTTGTTATGTAGGGGGGGTTCATGTTTTATTTATATTGTTGTATTTATTTACATATACTGGTGTCCAACACGATTTCCATGTCAGATGGTGTTGTGTTGATTAACAGTAACACGACAGATGTAGCTAGTGGAGCAGGTACTTCTGACTCTTCTGGAGCAACTGTGTTCACTCAGGTTTTTAGTGGGATTGCTCATCTTTAGTTTTCCGTGTACCAATTATTGTCAAATTGCATGTCACACACGAACACAGATGAATTTTTAACTAATTTTTGAAGAAGATAACTGTGACAAGTTTAGTACTAGACACCAAAATTATAAGTTTGTATCTTTGCATATTCTACAGAAATCAAATAAAATTCAATAAAATCCTCGACTATATATTTAAAAGACCACGGGCCGGGGTTTACATGGACATCAACTCTAAAAATATATAATGGACATTTTGAAGGTAAAACATTACATCGACACTTGAGAAATATTTCAAAATCATATTTTCAATAATGTAGCACACATATCCTAAATGCAGACAAAGTCCTCATGTTTGATTCATTGTTTCTATATTTAATTATTATCGTTTTTGTTACTATGGGTCTCTGCATTTTTTCCTCATTTGAAGGGAAAAAATAGCAAATGGGAGTACTAACGATAGCTGAACAATGATTACACCATAAGGTTTTGTTTTAAGACCATTTTCTTTAATTTCACTATCGATTTAGACCTCATTTTCAATATCGAATAAAATGGCGATAATTGGCACAGCCACCTCCCGATTATGTGTCAAAAGTCAACAACTTTACAAAGGGCCCCTGATATACGTGTGTGCAGGACAAATATAAATAGTCTCATCGAAGATTAATTAGTCCAAGGGCAACATTTGAAATAACTGTGCATTTAAAAGGACTTAAAAAGATCTACTGAACGATATAGAAATAATCCAACAAAAACAAGTAAAAATGGCCATAATTGGTTCTCGACGAGTAGTGTTTTGTAGATTGTTATTAGTCCTTTTTTCTTTTGTTCATTGTGTTGTCTGTCTTTCTTTGATTTACCGAATTTGATTACCCTTTAGTATCAAACTTTTCTTAAGATGTAGTAATATTCCTGTCTCAGAACCAACAGGGAGTAAGTAAATAATGTACTTAATATATACAACTGTACTACATATTAACCTTGAGTGTCTTAGTATACCGGACACATTATCTGGATTTTGTATACATGTAAGTGGACCAGTGATAACCGTATTGACGTTGTATTAGATAAATATGGCGCTGTTCTGGTTCACACAATGTCACGTCTATCATTCATTGTTTTTCTCTTAGTATTTATTTACGTTCCATCTTATTGTTTTTGCAAATTATATATATAATGTATCAAGTTCGAAGTCCAGTTGTTGATTGACAGTTATTTATTTTTGCCCACATTCATCATCACGACACATACATTTCCTTCATACATATGTTTATGATCTCTTAGTAGCATTATATATATAATTGTCACGTGTCAGTATATATGTGTTTAATATGCACGTAAAATTTTTATCTTTGAGAGTAAGTTATAGGTAAATAAAAGACAATTTAAAATATTTATATTGGTAATTTTGCATGTTTCGAAGGTCTATATATAATTTTTGTTTTTCATCTGATTATTTTCTGAAGATTGATTATTTTGAGATCTTTCTGAAAATGTGTAAGACAAATTTGAAGATACCAAAGGGTAATCAGACAGATTTCCTCCGTCTAAGTAGCACTTAAAAAAATTGCGCCAAGCGAAGGGAGGCGCGAAAATTTTTGGGGTATTTCGTGTGAAAAATCACGATTTTACGCCAAAAATTCATATTTTTTCCAATTTTAGGGGGGGGGGGGGGCGCCGGGTGCGCTCCCCCCTGGATCCGCCCCTGGGGTAGACATATGTAAGTTGTTGTTGTCATAAGATTGTGTGGATATATGGACACGAACAGTATAAATAAAGGAAAAAGAGATGTAATAAGGAATAATTATTATTGAAAATAAATATGTAAATAGAAAGTTAAAAAACAGGGGAAGGGGTAATTTCGTGCCATGCATGCTCCTGTACATATTACACCCAAAACAACTAGTTTCAATCAAGTGACCTTAATGAAAATAATCTGAGTTGCAGGCTGTAACATTTTGGTGTGAGCACCAACTAAATTGTTTGTTATTGCCCTTTATATGCATACACAATGTCATAAAAAACCAATCCATTGTAGTGTATATGACGAATGAATAACAATGGTGTCCGTGCTTTATCTTAAATTATAAAGGAACACATTTAACTTTGAGCAAACAACTTTGCTGAAAAATATGGCCGATGAAATAATTAAAACGGTAGCCGTCATTGGAACGGGAATGTCAGGATTGCTAGTTATACATCATCTGATGCAGTCGAAACCAAAATTAGCGTGACAGCGTTTGAGAGGAACTACGACATTGGAGGCCTCTGGTTATATACTGATCAGACGACACCTGACGAATTTGGACTTCCGGTTCATTCAGCTATGTACAACAATCTTCGGTAAAGTATATTCTATATGTACATGTATTAAACATGTATTTTTGCATTTTCACATGTTTTTGATAATTGCTTCTGGGTGGAAATTAACCGAAATGGTGGTGCAATTGTTAGTGTCCGGTAGATCGTGAGTTCGATCCATGGTCGGGTCAAACCAAAGAGTATACAATATGGTATCAGCTAAGTACGCAGCAATAAGAAGCAAGAACAAATACTGGTTCGATATCAGAATAATATGTCTGAGTGGAGCGACATGTCTACCTGTGGACTGTTTTAGACTGGTTGGTTCGATATCAGAATAATATGTCTGAGTGGAGCGACATGTCTACCTGTGGACTGTTTTAGACTGGTTGGTTCGATATCAGAATAATATGTCTGAGTGGAGCGACATGTCTACCTGTGGACTGTTTTAGACTGTTTGGTTCGATATCAGAATAATATGTCTGAGTGGAGCGACATGTCTACCTGTGGACTGTTTTAGACTGGTTGGTTCGATATCAGAATAATATGTCTGAGTGGAGCGACATGTCTACCTGTGGACTGTTTTAGACTGGTTGGTTCGATATCAGAATAATATGTCTGAGTGGAGCGACATGTCTACCTGTAGACTGTTTTAGACTGGTTGGTTCGATATCAGAATAATATGTCTGAATGGAGCGACATGTCTACCTGTGGACTGTTATAGACTGGTTGGTTCGATATCAGAATAATATGTCTGAGTGGAGCGACATGTCTACCTGTGGACTGTTTTAGACTGGTTGGTTCGATATCAGAATAATATGTCTGAGTGGAGCGACATGTCTACCTGTGGACTGTTTTAGACTGGTTGGTTCGATATCAGAATAATATGTCTGAGTGGAGCGACATGTCTACCTGTGGACTGTTTTAGACTGGTTTGTTCGATATCAGAATAATATGTCTGAGTGGAGCGACATGTCTACCTGTGGACTGTTTTAGACTGGTTGGTTCGATATCAGAATAATATGTCTGAGTGGAGCGACATGTCTACCTGTGGACTGTTTTAGACTGGTTGGTTCGATATCAGAATAATATGTCTGAGTGGAGCGACATGTCTACCTGTGGACTGTTTTAGACTGTTTGGTTCGATATCAGAATAATATGTCTGAGTGGAGCGACATGTCTACCTGTGGACTGTTTTAGACTGTTTGGTTCGATATCAGAATAATATGTCTGAGTGGAGCGACATGTCTACCTGTGGACTGTTTTAGACTGTGTGGTTCGATATCAGAATAATATGTCTGAGTGGAGCGACATGTCTACCTGTGGACTGTTTTAGACTGGTTGGTTCGATATCAGAATAATATGTCTGAGTGGAGCGACATGTCTACCTGTGGACTGTTTTAGACTGGTTGGTTCGATATCAGAATAATATGTCTGAGTGGAGCGACATGTCTACCTGTGGACTGTTTTAGACTGGTTGGTTCGATATCAGAATAATATGTCTGAGTGGAGCGACATGTCTACCTGTGGACTGTTTTAGACTGGTTGGTTCGATATCAGAATAATATGTCTGAGTGGAGCGACATGTCTACCTGTGGACTGTTTTAGACTGTTTGGTTCGATATCAGAATAATATGTCTGAGTGGAGCGACATGTCTACCTCTGGACTGTTTTAAACTGGTTGGTTCGATATCAGAATAATATGTCTGAGTGGAGCGACATGTCTACCTGTGGACTGTTTTAGACTGGTTGGTTCGATATCAGAATAATATGTTTGAGTGGAGCGACATGTCTACCTGTGGACTGTTTTAGACTGGTTGGTTCGATATCAGAATAATATGTCTGAGTGGAGCGACATGTCTACCTGTGAACTGTTTTAGACTGTTTGGTTTGATATCAGAATAATATGTCTGAGTGGAGCGACATGTCTACCTGTGGACTGTTTTAGACTGTTTGGTTCGATATCAGAATAATATGTCTGAGTGGAGCGACATGTCTACCTGTGGACTGTTTTAGACTGTTTGGTTCGATATCAGAATAATATGTCTGAGTGGAGCGACATGTCTACCTGTGGACTGTTTTAGACTGTTTGGTTCGATATCAGAATAATATGTCTGAGTGGAGCGACATGTCTACCTGTGGACTGTTTTAGACTGTTTGGTTCGATATCAGAATAATATGTCTGAGTAGAGCGACATGTCTACCTGTGGACTGTTTTAGACTGTTTGGTTCGATATCAGAATAATATGTCTGAGTGGAGCGACATGTCTACCTGTGGACTGTTTTAGACTGTTTGGTTCGATATCAGAATAATATTCTGAGTGGAGCGACATGTCTACCTGTGCACTGTTTTAGACTGGTTGGTTCGATATCAAAATAATATGTCTGAGTGGAGCGGACATGTCTACCTGTGGACTGTTTTAGACTGTTTGGTTCGATATCAGAATAATATGTCTGAGTGGAGCGACATGTCTACCTGTGGACTGTTTTAGACTGTTTGGTTCGATATCAGAATAATATGTTTGAGTGGAGCGACATGTCTACCTGTGAACTGTTTTAGACTGTTTGGTTCGATATCAGAATAATATGTCTGAGTGGAGCGACATGTCTACTGTGGACTGTTTAGACTGTTTGGTTCGATATCAGAATAATATGTCTGAGTGGAGCGACATGTCTACCTGTGGACTGTTTTAGACTGTTTGGTTCGATATCAGAATAATATGTCTGAGTGGAGCGACATGTCTACCTGTGGACTGTTTAGACTGTTTGTTCGATATCAGAATAATATGTCTGAGTGGAGCGACATGTCTACCTGTGGACTGTTTTAGACTGTTTGGTTCGATATCAGAATAATATGTCTGAGTAGAGCGACATGTCTACCTGTGGACTGTTTTAGACTGTTTGGTTCGATATCAGAATAATATGTCTGAGTGGAGCGACATGTCTACCTGTGGACTGTTTTAGACTGTTTGGTTCGATATCAGAATAATATGTCTGAGTGGAGCGACATGTCTACCTGTGCACTGTTTTAGACTGGTTGGTTCGATATCAAAATAATATGTCTGAGTGGAGCGACATGTCTACCTGTGGACTGTTTTAGACTGTTTGGTTCGATATCAGAATAATATGTCTGAGTGGAGCGACATGTCTACCTGTGGACTGTTTAGACTGTTTGGTTCGATATCAGAATAATATGTCTGAGTGGAGCGACATGTCTACCTGTGCACTGTTTTAGACTGGTTGGTTCGATATCAAATAATATGTCTGAGTGGAGCGACATGTCTACCTGTGGACTGTTTTAGACTGTTTGGTTCGATATCAGAATAATATGTCTGAGTGGAGCGACATGTCTACCTGTGGACTGTTTTAGACTGTTTGGTTCGATATCAGAATAATATGTCTGAGTGGAGCGACATGTCTACCTGTGGACTGTTTTAGACTGGTTGGTTCGATATCAGAATAATATGTCTGAGTGGAGCGACATGTCTACCTGTGGACTGTTTTAGACTGGTTGGTTCGATATCAGAATAATATGTCTGAGTGGAGCGACATGTCTACCTGTGGACTGTTTTAGACTGTTTGGTTCGATATCAGAATAATATGTCTGAGTGGAGCGACATGTCTACCTGTGGACTGTTTTAGACTGGTTGGTTCGATATCAGAATAATATGTCTGAGTGGAGCGACATGTCTACCTGTGGACTGTTTTAGACTGTTTGGTTCGATATCAGAATAATATGTCTGAGTGGAGCGACATGTCTACCTGTGGACTGTTTTAGACTGTTTGGTTCGATATCAGAATAATATGTCTGAGTGGAGCGACATGTCTACCTGTGGACTGTTTTAGACTGTTTGGTTCGATATCAGAATAATATGTTGAGTGGAGCGACATGTCTACCTGTGGACTGTTTAAGACTGTTGGTTCGATATCAGAATAATATGTCTGAGTGGAGCGACATGTCTACCTGTGGACTGTTTTAGACTGTTTGGTTCGATATCAGAATAATATGTCTGAGTGGAGCGACATGTCTACCTGTGGACTGTTTTAGACTGTTTGGTTCGATATCAGAATAATATGTCTGAGTGGAGCGACATGTCTACCTGTGGACTGTTTTAGACTGTTTGGTTCGATATCAGAATAATATGTCTGAGTGGAGCGACATGTCTACCTGTGGACTGTTTTAGACTGTTTGGTTCGATATCAGAATAATATGTCTGAGTGGAGCGACATGTCTACCTGTGGACTGTTTTAGACTGTTTGGTTCGATATCAGAATAATATGTCTGAGTGGAGCGACATGTCTACCTGTGGACTGTTTTAGACTGTTTGGTTCGATATCAGAATAATATGTCTGAGTGGAGCGACATGTCTACCTGTGGACTGTTTAAGACTGTTTGGTTCGATATCAGAATAATATGTCTGAGTGGAGCGACATGTCTACCTGTGGACTGTTTTAGACTGTTGGTTCGATATCAGAATAATATGTCTGAGTGGAGCGACATGTCTACCTGTGGACTGTTTTAGACTGTTTGGTTCGATATCAGAATAATATGTCTGAGTGGAGCGACATGTCTACCTGTGGACTGTTTTAGACTGTTTGGTTCGATATCAGAATAATATGTCTGAGTGGAGCGACATGTCTACCTGTGGACTGTTTTAGACTGTTTGGTTCGATATCAGAATAATATGTCTGAGTGGAGCGACATGTCTACCTGTGGACTGTTTTAGACTGGTTGGTTCGATATCAGAATAATATGTCTGAGTGGAGCGACATGTCTACCTGTGGACTGTTTTTAGACTGGTTGGTTCGATATCAGAATAATATGTCTGAGTGGAGCGACATGTCTACCTGTGGACTGTTTAGACTGTTGGTTCGATATCAGAATAATATGTCTGAGTGGAGCGACATGTCTACCTGTGGACTGTTTTAGACTGTTTGGTTCGATATCAGAATAATATGTCTGAGTGGAGCGACATGTCTACCTGTGGACTGTTTTAGACTGTTTGGTTCGATATCAGAATAATATGTCTGAGTGGAGCGACATGTCTACCTGTGGACTGTTTTAGACTGTTTGGTTCGATATCAGAATAATATGTCTGAGTGGAGCGACATGTCTACCTGTGGACTGTTTTAGACTGTTTGGTTCGATATCAGAATAATATGTCTGAGTGGAGCGACATGTCTACCTGTGGACTGTTTTAGACTGTTTGGTTCGATATCAGAATAATATGTCTGAGTGGAGCGACATGTCTACCTGTGGACTGTTTTAGACTGGTTTGGTTCGATATCAGAATAATATGTCTGAGTGGAGCGACATGTCTACCTGTGGACTGTTTAGACTGTTTGGTTCGATATCAGAATAATATGTCTGAGTGGAGCGACATGTCTACCTGTGGACTGTTTTAGACTGTTTGGTTCGATATCAGAATAATATGTCTGAGTGGAGCGACATGTCTACCTGTGACTGTTTTAGACTGTTTGGTTCGATATCAGAATAATATGTCTGAGTGGAGCGACATGTCTACCTGTGGACTGTTTTAGACTGTTTGGTTCGATATCAGAATAATATGTCTTGAGTGGAGCGACATGTCTACCTGTGAACTGTTTTAGACTGTTTGGTTCGATATCAGAATAATATGTCTGAGTGGAGCGACATGTCTACCTGTGGACTGTTTTAGACTGTTTGGTTCGATATCAGAATAATATGTCTGAGTGGAGCGACATGTCTACCTGTGGACTGTTTTAGACTGTTTTGGTTCGATATCAGAATAATATGTCTGAGTGGAGCGACATGTCTACCTGTGGACTGTTTTTAGACTGTTTGGTTCGATATCAGAATAATATGTCTGAGTGGAGCGACATGTCTACCTGTGGACTGTTTTAGACTGTTTGGTTCGATATCAGAATAATATGTACTGAGTGGAGCGACATGTCTACCTGTGGACTATGTTTAGACTGTTGGTTCGGATATCAGAATAATATGTCTGAGTGGAGCGACATGTCTACCTGTGGACTGTTTTAGACTGTTTGGTTCGATATCAGAATAATATGTCTGAGTGGAGCGACATGTCTACCTGTGCACTGTTTTAGACTGGTTGGTTTCGATATCAAATAATATGTCTGAGTGGAGCGACATGTCTACCTGTGGACTGTTTTAGGACTGTTTGGTTCGATATCAGAATAAATGTCTGAGTGGAGCGACATGTCTACCTGTGACCTGTGGACTGTTTTAGACTGTTTGGTTCGATATCAGAATAATATGTCTGAGTGGAGCGACATGTCTACCTGTGCACTGTTTTAGACTGGTTGGTTCGATATCAAAATAATATGTCTGAGTGGAGCGACATGTCTACCTGTGGACTGTTTTAGACTGTTTGGTTCGATATCAGAATAATATGTCTGAGTGGAGCGACATGTCTACCTGTGGACTGTTTTTAGACTGTTTGGTTCGATATCAGAATAATATGTCTGAGTGGAGCGACATGTCTACCTGTGGACTGTTTTAGACTGGTTGGTTCGATATCAGAATAATATGTCTGAGTGGACCTGCGACATGTCTACCTGTGGACTGTTTTAGACTGGTTGGTTCGATATCAGAATAATATGTCTGAG